>BQNB010028680.1:0-54098 GCA_026074375.1 Tanacetum coccineum
ATATGATCTCGTTGCTGCAAAAAATCATAACATCACAAAATATATAAAAACATACACGAAAAAGGTTGCAATTTTGTCAACACGATTATTTTGAAGCCTTACCTGGTGTTGTGGTTACACCTGTGAAAAGAGTATTGCCTACAGAAAGAGGAAACACATGAAGATATACCAACAATTTGACGGTCACTATAGTGTAAGTCAGTCAACTAAAAACTATCACTCCCTCGGCCCTTTAAAAAGTAGTCAATGCAATAAGCACAAGCTATTGCTCCATCTAAACGATAAAAAATGATCCATGTGTCCAATGATGCAATAAGTTAATAAGAACTATACCTACTTGGATTATAAATTATGATGAATAAACAATAATTTTTAGTAGAATTAATATAGGTTCAACTAAGCCTGGCAACAAATTCTGTATTTATTTAGCATTTTGATTTTGGGTCAATATGGGTAATCATAGGCAACCGTTACGCATCCTGTTAGCAATAGTGAGCTCACATATAGCTGTAGTGTGGTTATAAAAATATGCGTATGGAATTTTACAATGATTTTGGAATGTAAGTTTCTATAGACAAAGTTGCTTACCTATCATCCTCATTCCTCAAGTTCCAACCGCAAGATCCGCTCCTTTATTTTGTTAATTTATTTGCCCTCAGGTTTATTAAGAAGAAAATTGATTTTCTGCAAATAATAATATGAATAAAAAATTGAGCTTATATGCAGCAAGAAATGGTGACACTCGCTAGCATATAACATACCCATACGTCTTTATCATTTGCATAAATAATAGAAGGGCAAAACAAATATGGAATATGAAGTGTTAAGAAACGGCTTCCCGCTCAAGCAAATTCAAGAATTAGGTCGATAACAACAATGTGCATACCAGAATTTTCTAGTTGCTGCAATGGCTTTGAATAAGTTTCTTATTCTTGTTAAGCAGTCTCATGTCGCATTTCAATGCCCCTAGGTTTTCCAAACATAAGAATGAGTTACCGAGTCGTAATTTATAAAGATGCACTTTTGCATTATAATTCACTACTCCCTCAATAAGCATTTAAAGTATCTTGTTTGAATAACATTTTGAGGTATCATTATTAGTTACAACATTGCATGCTTTGAAGTCTCAAACTATTATAAATATGCCATAAATTACTTAATCAGCATTCGTAAAAACTATTCTACTATTTACTTAAGATACTTTGGTCTACATACCCCTGCGTAGCTCAAATGTTTGCAATCACTGGTGATATGGACTCGTCTAAGGGTTTAGTTTCAAGTATGTTTGTAGCCTCGGATAATGCTCCAAGCTCCACATTTTCATCGGTCTGTGGTGGGTATGTAACTTGAGGTGGTGACATCGCAGCTGTCTGCATGTTAGAATCTGGAACTGGTGACTGCTACAATGTTTCAGTTGTGGCGGTTGTGCCATCACATGCGAGGTCGATTGATCTAAAGGTTCGGTTGTCTTAGTGGTTATAACTGGAACATTATCCGTAGTTTCAGTTGTTTGTATATCCATTATGAACCTTGTTGTATACACCTTAAAAAATGGCAAAAATGATTTACTGATAACATCCCTAACAACATATATACAAACAATGCAACATTTGCCTCCAAAGCTAAATAAATATATTAGGGGTGTTTGGGATTGTTTATTTATTCCGCTGATGCTCCTGCTTATTGATAAGTACTTATAAGCTGCTTAAAAATAAGAACTTGATATAATAGTGTTTGGATTTGCTAATTTTTTTATAAAAATGCAATAATATTTGAAATATATATATAACGTTATGTTAAAACAAATACAATCAAGTCCATTTATAATGCGTTTTAGGTAAAATCTGGGATTGCTTACTGTTTGTGCTTTTCAGATCAGTTTGGTAATATTATGAAAAAGATAAAATCTGAGATTGCTTACTGTTTATACAAATTGTGTTTATTATAGTTTCATCACAAGCTAAAATTATGAAAAAGATAAAAGTTAAAACAAACCTCGAATCTTTGCTGTAGGTGGTAATCCAAAACAAACTTGTTAGCTTTTCCACACATCAAGAAAGGTTTGTTTCACTCATCTATGCCTTCACATTCAACAAAACCAAATTCATTAAGAAAAGAACTCAAAGTAAACATATCAAAAAATAACAGAACCCAAAAAAATAGCAATATTTACAGGTTAAGAAAACGATTAAGAAAATTGAATTATGGTTTCAGCCATATTTGCTCTCAGAAATTTATCTACTTTGAACATGTTTTTCATTGTGCAAAAATTACCAAGCAAAAGAAATCAAACACAAATTACAAAACCAAATTCTTGAAACAATTAGAGACTTTTAAAATCTTACTAATCCGTGAGTGATGCTTTTTTGAGGCGGCGATGGCAATCATAAGAATCATGGTATTTTGATTGTTTAGATTTGTGGGTTGGAAACGCCTCGCGTTGAGTAGGAAACGCTTGGGAAACGTTTCTGGGCCTTTTAAACACGTTTCTGGGCCTATAAAACGTATACATGAAAGATTGGTGCTTGTTGTTGTTTAGCAAGATGGCGTAAATTTTGTTTGCCGGAAAATGTAGAAGTTGTTCGGAGAAGAAAGAACAAAAAAGAAAGAGAAAGATACGTACAAAATACTTTAATTCTAGACTTTACTATTCTATTATTCTTTTACAGGTTGTGTTCCCTATGCAGATATTTTTTTTTCTTTTGCTCCCTTCTTTTACTTTAAAATACAATTTAAGGACACAAAACTTTTAGTTTTTACTTTTAACCATTTTTAATTTATATAACCAAGAAAGTAAAATGTATAAAAATTTAATCAATTCTAATACGTGTAGTTCTTAAAACTTTTAACTAATTTTTGTTGTTGTTTTAATTTGATGTTTATTTATTTTATTAATAAATATATATATAAGATTATATAAAATACACAAACGTTTCTGACCGTACCCATTTCTTTGGCGTTTCTAAGTACCCGTTTCTGTCCCCGTTCCCGTTTCCGTATCCGTCCCCGTGCAACATAGATGGGATGTTTCTTTCCCTAATTGAAAAGTAAGATAATATATCTTTTTCCTAGTAAGTGGTTGTTTCCGCTGGTATTATGATAGTAATATTTTCATCTTAGACCCACTGAGCACCTTTAAGATACACTATTTGTATGTTTCAAGAGACTACCGGGTCTGATAAAGAGAGAGACTGACTAGAGAAGTTGGAAAAGATCTAGAAGTGAACGGAAGAGAGGAGAGTGGTTCAAAAGAGAGAATTATCTTGAGTTCAGATTTTATTTATTTTTTTTCAGTCCAAAAGATTGTTTTTTCCGAATACCTTTTCTCCGTCTTCTATGTAGGCATACAACTTGTCATTTTGTTTTGAAAAGCAGCAGAATTGTAATAGTCTTTAACTGACTCGTGTTTTCTTTACAGGTTTAGCATTATAATAGCTTTCTAGTGTGCACTTAGTGCGAATCAGATACATTCATTTAAATTTATGGTTACATAACCAGTGGCGGAACTAGGAAATTGTATTGTGAGGGGCAAAAAAAATTCGCAATAGCAACAAAATACCGCGAAAAAAACTAGGATAAAAATAGGGATCGTAATGAAAAATCGAGTATTGTCACTTAGAAAATGAAAGATTTTAAGGTTTTAAAGTGTTAAATGTTGTATTTTAGTATGTGAGTGGGGGGCAATTTGATTTTGTGATGAGATGCACTTTAATAAAATGGTCAAATATAAAAAAAATTACACTAAAAACTAATGTTTTTGACGAACTATAGAGGGCACCCGCCCCCCATAGTTTGCAAGTGGATCCCCCCCTGTACATAACACAAACTGTTTACTCTTTTAAAGTTCATACCACTAAACATATACCATAGATCAGACCTGTATAAACATATAACAGTAGACCAGTAGACTAGTAAAACATATACTTCCTCCATATCAAATTAATAGTCCACGTTTTTATTTTAGGATGTCCCAATTTAATTGTCCGCTACTAATAATAGATAGTGAAGTTTGACTAAATTTACTATATTACCTGTTTGAAATTATTATTAGAAACTTTAAAAAAGATTTTAATTAATTAGCTAAGGGTAAAACAACAATTCTGCTAAAAAGTAAGAAAGAGAAAACAGTAATAAATGCATTTTTCTTAAACGGTGTGTTTTTATCGTGGGACAATAATTTTAGGACGAGGAGGGTAACAATATACAACTAAACTAGAGGTGGCAAAATAGGTGGGTTGGGTCATGAGTCTAGATGAGTTTGGGCCTAAATGAGTTTGGGTCTAGATGGAATTGGTCTAGATAGGTTTGGGTCAAGATGAGTTTTGGTAACATTAAAAAAAAGTTTTTTTTAGAAGCCAACGATGCTCAATGTAGTAACCAAAGTGATTCACTGTCCATTTTTATACGTTCTTGTACGTTTTCTACGTTTTTGTTCGTTTTCGACCGTTTTTTAGTTTTTGCACTCTTTCTAGCTTTTTTGAACGTCATCGTCCGTTTTTTAACGTTATTATACGTTTTTGTCCTTTTATGACAGTTTTTGTGCGTTTTACACCGTTTTCGTCTATTTTTGTACGATTTTATTCGTTTACATACGTCCTTCTCCGTTTTCCTCTGTTTTTCTTTGATTTCTTACGTTTCGTTCGTTTTCATACATTTTGTACGTTTTTATACGTCTTAATACGCTTTTATACATTTTTTTAAAAAGTACTATAATGTATAAAAACCGATAAAACATTTGAAAATATTCAAAAACGTATTTAAGCGTAAAAAACATAGAAAAACTTACAAAACGAATAAAAACGGAAAATGTAGGAAAACGGACAACAACGTATAATAAAGTTTAAAAGCGGATAAAGAAAACCACCCAAAAACGTTCGAAACGGGCGAAAACGGTCTAAATCGGTCGAAAACGGTCTAAATCAGTCAAAATCACTCGAAAACAGTCGAAATCGGTGAAAAACGGTTAAAATCTGTCAAAATCGGTCAAAAAGGTTCGAAAACGGTCTAAATCAGACGAAAATGGTCTAAATCGGACGAAAACGGTCTAAACGGTCGAAATCACTCGAAAACGGTCGAAATAACACGAAAACGGTCGAAATCGATGGAAAACGGTCGAAATATGTCAAAATTGGTCGAATCTGTCGAAATCGGTCAAAATCGGTTGAAATCAGTCGAAATCGGTCGTAAACGGACGGAAACGTATAAAGTTAAAAAACGGATGAAAACGTAAAAAAGTGCAAAACGTATAAAAACGTATAAAAACGGATGAAAATAAATGAAAACATATAAAAAAACTTTTGATCCGCTAGACCTGTCTAATTCCCTTGTTGTGTTTTTAGTTCCCCATTATATAAAATTTAGAGATACCCGTCTAGAACCCGTTGAGAGACCCTCACTAGGACCTCATCTAATTAATATTAAAAGTGGAGAAAATGTTAGACCGCAACTAGACCATCTATAAATATTACTCAGGGAGACCTAGCAAACCATCTAAAATATATAATAGAGGAGAAATGCTAGACCCAACTAGACTCCCCTCTTCTAAATAATTTCATATGAAAACTCAACCTATACTCATCCCTTAATCAATATATAAACCACTAGCCCAAATTCTGAACCATGGGTCCTAAACACAGCCATCCCCAAAACTAAACATATAACTCTAAACCAACCTGTCTAAATTAAACTTTGTGAAATATTGTATGATCTATTTTATCTGGTAGTTAACATCCCATGGTCTATATATATATATATATATATATTATATTAGAATATTACGAAAACGGTCTAAACGGTCGAAATCACTCGAAAACGGTCGAAATAACACGAAAACGGTCAAAATCGGTGGAAATATGTCGAAATCGGCCGAATCTGTCGAAAACGGTCAAAATCGGTTGAAATCAGTCAAAATCGGTCGTAAACGGACGAAAACGTATAAAGTTAAAAAACGAATGAAAACGTAAAAAAGTACAAAACGTATAAAAACGGATGAAAACAAATGAAAACCTATAAAAAAAACTTTTGATCCGCTAGACCTGTCTAATTCCCTTGGGAGACCTATCTATAAAATTTAGGGAGACCCGTCTAGACCCGTTGAGAGACCCAACTAGACTCATCTATAATATTAAGGGAGAAATGATAGACCCAACTAGACCATCTATAAATATTAAGGGAGACCTAGCTAGACCCATCTAAAATATTAAGGGAGAAATGCTAAACCCAACTAGACCTATCTCTAAATATTAAGGGAAACTCAACTAGACTCGTCCCTTAAAAATATTAAACCAACTAGACCCAAATTTAACCATGGGTCTAAAACAGCCACCTCTAAACTAAACATATAACACTAAACCAGGCCTGTATAAACTTGTGAAAATATGTATTTATTTTATCTGTTGTTAACATCCCATGGTTCTATATATATATATATATGAGATTTGACATTTACATTTAGTAAAATCATGCACTTATTCAATGCAAACTTGAAAACAACTAACGAGATGTTCAATTTCTCTAGGTTGAAACTAGAATTTAAAGAATAAACTTGCAGTTTGTTTCTTGATTGAGAGAAAAAAATACTTGTTCTTGTGGCTGTTTGGTACAGAAAGGTGTGTGATATGTAATACTGTAACTAGGTAAAAAATATATAGAACGTGCATGAAAAGTGAGGATAAAAATGTAATTTTGCACAAGCACATGATGTGAGTGACCTATTTTCCTTCCCAATCCCCCAAAAAATGAACCACACACAAAAGCCTATAACTTTCCTCCCTCCCACCTTCGCATCCCATACTTTTCCATCTTAAGAAAACTCAAGAACACCAATTTTTTTATTTTCCTTCTCATCCTCTTCCATTCCTTAAAAAAACTTGAGAATATAATGTTTTTAATGTAGCTTTAATATTTTGGTGGTCTTTACGCCCCAAATAATAATTACTTTTTAGCTATGAAAATAAAAACAATCATATAAACTTATTCAATAACCATCAACAATGGAATTGAAAACTCAATACTACATTAATGGGCTTTAGCGGCAGAATATTCTGTCGGAAATCCGTCAGTATTGGTCGTTTTCGACGAATTTATGACGGAAAAGGTATGTCTGTGATTCTTGGTCGGTAATCCTTATATGTTAGAACTCTGTCAGAAACAGCAACAGAAAGTATGCGTCGGAAGTCTGTCGATGATGGTTCTGTCAGAAGTCAGTCGGAAAAATTTCTGTTGGAAATTCGTCGGTAAAAATTCCATCACAAATCAGTCAGTAAACTGCAATAATAAAGCAGTCAGAATTCCCTCACAAAGTGGCCAAATAACTAGACATGATATAGCTCAAATTTATCTATTCTTAATAAAGCATAAATAACTGGAAATAAAAGCCAAATAACTAAATAAAGCTCAAATTGATAATTCATAATCCAACATTCAGATTTATAGCAGGTTTAGAACATGAATCCAGGTTTAGAACATGAATCAAGGTTTAGGACATGAAAAGATGAAAAGAATGTAAAACAACCAAGTTTGAGTTGTGCATTTGCTAGAATTCGGTCGACTGAAATTGTGCCACTTGCGTGTTATCCAACTATTGAGGGGGACGTGAATCGTTAAATTTCTTTAGCATCAAGTTAATATCTTCCATCTTTTGTTGCCACTCCCCCCTATCGAGCCTCTTAAAGAGCATTCGCCTCCAATTCCCGTTATCGCATATGTTCATGCAATTGGCTTTCCACTTGGCATTGCACCTGCACTTGCATCTCTATTTTCGATCTTGCTCTCATTTGTGCGTTATCCTCTTGTAACTGTCTTACCATCTCTTCCAGCACCTATGTTTTATCAAGTCATATCACATCAGAAAGCTTAACACTTATAAACAACAAAAATATTAGAATTGTTGACAAAAAATCTAACATTCTATGTGAAAGGGAGATAAAATGAATTGTCTTATCGTCTCTTCTAAAATATTAGAACTGTTGACATAAAATTCAAAATTATACTTATGACATGCTAATAGGTACCATAGAATTGTTCACAGATCCTAAAAAATATGTTAAGAAACATTAACACAACTGTTCACATACTTCAAACCAAGTTTTGGCCGAGTTAACACTAAATTTGAACAAGTTTTCACCAAACTAATTTTTTTGGACTATTCAACTTAACTCGTCTGGGTCACTAACCTTGCAGTGAGTAACCAACGATTACTCAGCCTTATAATCTAAAGTTTTACATGTATCTGTTGTTAAACCACCTAGAATTAAACCACTCAAAGGTGGCCTAATGGCAAAGGGAGTTGTGGCTATCACTCTAAAATGTGTGAGGTCTCAAGTTCAATGCATACTTATCTAACCTAATATCAACCTATTGCATTTTCAACCATTTTTAAAGCATAAGAAAACATTATTTCCTTCTTATTTATATGTTGCTTATGCATTTCTGCTTGTAACGATAAGCATAAGCAGAAATAAAAGATTTCTAGGCATCTCAAAACTCAGAAACAAGGTTTTCTACCTCATAATAGAAAACATAAAATAGAGATATAGCAAACTTGTTCGCTAGGTTGTGATCATGTAACCCTTGTCCTTTTTCTGTGATTTGAATGTTCTAATTTAGTCCTTTGACTATTTGACGTTTGTCAGTTTCGTTAGACCTTTGATTATTTGACGTTTGTCAGTTTCGTTAGACGTTTGTCAGTTTCGTTAGACCTTGTACAATATTCGGGGCGATGTTAGAAATGTCATTGAGAACAACGACTGTAGGGGTTGTACCTATAAAGAGTTCTTAGCTTGTAACCCAAAAGAGTATGATGGTAAGGGAGGTGCTATAGTGTATACCCGTTGGATTAAGAAGATAAAGTCAGTTCAGGATATTAGTGGGTGTAGGGATAGTCAGAAGGTGAAGTACACTGCTGGATCATTTGTTGGTAAGGCTCTTACGTGGTGGAACTCTCAAATCCACACACGAGGTCGAGAAGCCACTATAGGTATGTCATGGGAAGACTTTAAGACTTTGACTAGGGAAGAATTTTTCCCGAGTAATGAGATGTAAAAGTTAGAAACTGAGTTGTGGAATCACGCCATGGTCAAGGCTGGCCATGCTGCGTATACTGATAGGTTCTATGAGTTGGCTAGGTTAGCTCCACACTTAGTTAACCCTAAGAACAAAAGGATTAAGAGGTACATTTATGGCATTGCTCCATAGATCCGAGGGATGGTAGCAGCAACAGAGCCAACAACCATTCGAAAGGCTATACAGATTGCTGGCACACTGACTGATGAGGCCATTAGGAATGGATCACTGAAAAAGAACCCGAAGAAGAGATGAAATGGGGGAGAACCTAGTAAGGATAGGAATAGGAGGGATGATATCAAGAGAAATAGGACTGGTAATGCTTTTGCTACAACCACAAACCCTGTTAGGAGAGAGAACACGGGTACGGCACCCAAGTGTACCACCTGTAACTTTCACCATCCACCTGAGACACGTTGTCGTACTTGTTACAACTGTAACCGTCCATGACATTTTTCTAAGGATTGTAGAGTGGTGCCTAGGAATGTTAACCATATCGATGCTAGAAACCTAACTGCTAGGACCTGTTACGAGTGTGGTAGTACCGATCATTTCAAGGCAACATGTCCTAGGTTGAATCAGGCTCAAAGGCCAGGGGAAACCATCAAAACCAAGTTGTGGCTGTTAATGGGGGTCAGGGTCATGGGAACAATGGTAACCAGGCACGTGGAAGGGCATTTTTATTGGGAGCAGAGGAGGCTCGCTAGGACCCGAACATCATGACGGGTACGTTCACTTTGAATAATCATTATGCCACAACCTTATTTGACTCTGGTGCTGACTATAGCTTGTTTTCACTACTTTCATACCTCTGTTAGGCATAGAACCCACTGACTTAGGATTTAGTTATGAGATTGAGATAGCTAGCGGGTAGTTAGTAGAAATCGATAAGGTTATTAAGGGTTGCAAACTGGAAATAAAGGGTCATGAGTTTGATATTAATTTGATACCGTTTAGAAGCGGGAGTTTCGATGTGATCATAGGAATGGATTGGTTGACTAACCATAAGGCTAAGATAATTTGTCACTAGAAGGTAGTTAGAATACCTCTACTAAATGGCAAGGTGCTTAGAGTGTTAGGGGAAAGACCGAAAGAGAAAATAAGACATCTAGTGAGTGCTAAGGCCAAGGAACAGAAACAAGAAGAACTTGTTATGGTGAGAGATTTTCCCGAGGTATTTCTGGATGACCTATCATGATTACCTCCTATTTGAGAAATCGAATATCGGATTGAGTTGGTCCCTGGAGCAATACCAGTCGTGAAATCTCCCTATCGATTGGCACCTTTTGAAATGGAGGAGTTATCAGGTCAACTCAAAGAACTCCAGGACAAGGGTTTGATTCGACCAAAGCTCATCGCCTTGGGGAGTACCTGTATTGTTTGTGAAGAGAAGGATGGTTCCTTTAGGATGTGCATTGATTATAGAGAGCTGAACAAATTAAGAACCGTTATCCACTCCCTAGGATAGACGATCCTGTTCAAGTCAACTTCAAAGGATCAAGGGGGGGGGTAAAAATATAAACAATACTTCTGCTAAGATAGATCTTAGGGTCCGATACCACCAGTTAGAGTGCATGAGGATGCCATACCAAAGACTTGTTTTAATAAAATGTTTGTGATTTGCGTTTAGAACTCGTTATGAACATTTCGAGTTCACAGTAATTCCCTTTGGTTTGACTAACGCAGCAGCGATATTCATGGAACTGATGAACCGAGTGTGTAGGCCTTATCTAGACAAGTTTGTGATAATGTTCATTATGGACATCTTGATTTACTCTAAGACCCGGGAAGAGCATGAAGTGCACTTAGGGCTAGTCTTAGAATTGCTCAAGAAAGAGAAACTGTATGCTAAGTTTTCCAAGTGCGAATTCTGGTTGCGAGAAGTGCAGTTTCTTGGGCATGTGATTAATGGAGATGGTATTCATGTAGACCCTAGTAAGATTGAAGCTATAAAGGATTAGGAAGCCCCTAGAACTCTGTCTGAAGTTTGTTCATTTTTAGGTTTGGCAGGGTATTATCGTCGGTTCATAGAAAACTTTTCTAAGATAGCTAAGTCCCTGACCATTTTGACTCAGAATAGTAAGACCTTTAATTGGGGTGAGGAACAAGAAAGGGCATTTCAAACTTTAAAGGACAAGTTGTGTAATGCACCTGTTCTAGCTCTCCTCGATGGACCAGAAGATTTTGTGGTGTATGTGATGCGTCTGGCTTATGATTAGTTGTATGTTGATGCATAAGAGGTAAGGTGGATAGCTAATGCATCTAAGGCAGTTGAAAATCCATGAAAAAATTACACCACCCATGATTTGACAGGTGCGGTTGTGTTTTCACTTAAGATTGAGACATTATTTGTATGGGAAAAAGAGTGACAAAATATACCAATCATAAAGTCTCTAGCATATCTTTAGTCCATAAAGAACTAGAACATTGCGACAAACGTCTCTGGGATAGAGATTTTTAAGGTTTTTGATTATGACTGCAAAATTTTCTCCCCCTCCCCCGCCCCACCCACCCCCCCTACCATCCTGGTAAGGTGAATGTAGTAGCTGATGTACTAAGTAGGAAAGAGAGGGTGAAACCTAAGAGAGTTCGAGCTATTAATATGACCCTTCACTCAAGTATCAAGGGTAAGATATTAGCGGCTCAGGAAGAGGTATCTGATGAGTCTGCGAGGTTACAGAAAGGACTAGATGAGATGATAGAACATAGGAGAGATGGAGCCTTGTACTACCTGGATCAAATATGGGTTCATTTGAAGGGTGATATGAGAACCTTGATTATGGATGAGGCTCATAAGTCAAAGTACTCTGTACACCCAGGAGCTGATAAGATGTATTATGACCTTGAAGATAGTTATTAGTGGCCGGGAATGAAGAAGGATATAGCTATGTATGTTAGTAGGTGTTTGACTTGTTTGAAAGTTAAGGATAGACATCAAAGGCCATCTGGCTTACTGCAACAACCTGAGATCCCTAAAGGTAATGGGAAAAGAATAGCAATGGTGATTTTCTACGAAGTTACGATGATTAGTAGTGGCATGACACAATCTGGGTCAATATAGACCGTTGAAACTAAGTCCCTGACTATTTTGACTCAAAAAAGTAAGACCTTTGATTGGGGTAAGGAACAGGAAAGGGCATTTCAAAATTTGAAGGACAAGTTATGTAATGCACCTGTTTTAGCTCTTCCTGATAGACCAGAAGATTTTGTGGTGTATTGTGATGCGTCTGGATTAGGATTAGGTTGTGTGTTGATGCAAAGAGGTAAGGTGAGAGCTTATGCATCTAGGCAGTTAAAAATCCATGAGAAGAATTACACCACCCATGATTTGGAACTGGGTGTGCTTGTGTTTGCACTTAAGATTTGGCGACATTATTTGTATGGGAGAAAGAGTGTCATATACACTAATCATAAGAGTCTCTAGCATATCTTTAGTCAGAAGGAACTGAACATGCGACATCATTGCTGGATAGAGCTTTTTAGTGATTATGACTACGAAATTCGCTACCACCCTGGTAAGGCAAATGTAGTAGCTGATGCACTAAGTAGGAAAGAGAGGGTGAAACCTAAAAGAGTTTGAGCTATGAATATGACCATCCAGTCGAGTATTAAGGATAGAATATTAGCGGCTCAGGAGGAGGCGACTAATGAATTTGCAGGGTTGCAGAAAGGGTTAGATGAGATGATAGAGCATAGGAGTGATGGAGCATTGTATTACCTGGATCAAATATGGGATCCTTTAAAGGGTGATGTGAGAACCCTGATTATGGATGAGGCCCATAAGTTGAAGTACTCTGTATACCCAGGAGCTGATAAGATGTATTATGACCTTAGAGATAGGCATGGTGTGCCGATCTCAATCATATCTGATCGTGATAGTCATTTCACATCAAGGTTTTGGTAGTCAATGCAAAAGGCATTAGGAACTAAGTTAGACATGAGTACGGCTTACCACCCTCAGACCGACGGTCAGAGTGAGCGTACAATTCAGACTTTGGAAGACATGCTTAGGGAGTGCGTCCTTGACTTTGGGGGAAGTTAAGATGTTCATCTTTCATTAGTTGAGTTTTCATATAACAATAGTTATTATTCTAGTATGAGATGTGCGCCGTTTGAGGCTTTGTATGGTAGAAAATATCGTTCCCTGATCATGTGGGCAGAGGTTGGAGAGGGTCAGTTGATAGGACCTGAGTTAGTGCAAGAGACCACTGAGAAGATCTCGCATATTAAGAAAAGACTTAAGGCTACACACGATCGTCAGAAAAGTTATGCCGATAAGAGGAGGAAACCCTTAGAGTTCAGTGTAGGTTAGTACGTCTTGCTCAAAGTGTCGCCTTGGAAAGGTGTAGTACGCTTTGAGAAGAAGGCGAAATTAGCACCTAGGTTCGTTAGACCATTTGAGATCACTGAGCGGATCGGTCCAGTAGCCTATAGACTTAGGTTGCCTGAGGAGTTGAATGGTGTTCATGACACGTTCCACGTGTCGAACCTTAAGAAGTGTTTGGCTGATCCAACACTGCTAGTGCCTTTGGATGAGATCCAAATAGATGCTAAGTTGAATTTTGTGGAAGAGCCTATGGAAATTTTAGAGAGAGAATTCAAGAAGCTTAGGCGAAGTAGAATTGCCATCGTTAAGGTTCGGTGGAATTCAAAACGTGGACCTGAATTCACATGAGAGCATGAAGATCAGATGAAACATAAGTATTCGTATCTGTTTAGTTCTAGCAATAGCTGAATTTTGAGGTCAAAATTCTTTTTAAGGGAGGTAGAATGTAACCCTTTCCCTTTTTCTATGATTTGAATGTTCTAATTTAGTCCTTTGACTATTTGACGTTTGTCAGTTTCGTTAGAACTTGTACCGTGTTGATGGTAGTAAATTAATGTGATTGAGGTGTTTTATGGTTATATGGTGTATAATAATCCTTTTTAGAGGGTATTATTAAGTTGATTATGTTCTGGGTGGTTTGACCCGTGAATAGCGTGAAATGCCGAAAACGAGTCCTAACACGTCCGATAATGTTCAAAATGATTTTTGGGAAGTTTAATGTGGAAATAGGTCGTGTAAATACTCTATGTTATGGGAAAAGTATTTTTAAAGTGAATAAAATTTTTAAGTAACTTCGAGAAGTATTTTACAATCGAGGTTTTTGAGTTTTAAGTAAACACAACACAAAAAGAAGCATCCCGAGACCCCCTAGGATACCCTATAACTGGTTTCAAGTCTTGTAGGAGACAAGATGGCATTTTTTTAGCAACCATGGTTCAACCTTAGTACATTTGCATTTGTATGCATCCTAAACATACACATTTCATGTTTGCTTTCAAAAATGAAAATCTTTTTCTCTCGTTTGTTGCGTTCGACCAAAGCACACACACACACACTTATAATTTTTAACCTTTGATAAAAAAACATGAGAGTTTGAGTACTTCCGGGTTGATTCTAGTATTCAGGTTATTGTTTAAACTACGTTTGGGTAGTCGGTTCGTGTTCGTTGTCGCTTTTCAAAACCCCTCTTTGTAAGTTTTCTAAATCTTGATTTAACTTGTACTTTTGTGTGTTAAATGATGCATAGAAGCTAGTTGTATGGTGCGTTTGTTAAAAATCGAAAATGAAAAGTTTGCGAAAGGTTATAAAGGTTCGGTTTGGGGTTCGAACAAAGGAAAAAGAAAATGAGGGTTTGTTAGTTTTATTGTCGTGGTTGTGATGGTTGAAAAATATTTATTTGCTATGTAGCTTATTTTGAATATTGGATTAGTTGGCTTATTTTTAAGCATTTTTAGCTTATTTTGAGCTTATAAGCTCTCGGCAAAAAAGGAGAAAACGCAAGAAGGGTATTTTTTAGTTATGTACCTCTTATGTCGTGTTTTTGTGGACTATTTTGATAGCTTATGGTGATAACCGAAAATACTATGTAGCTTATTAGCTTATTTTCGAGCATAATGGATTGGTTTTGGGAGCTTAAGGGCTCACGACCCAATAAGCCCAATAAGCCATGGCTTATTGTGGGCTTATTGTGGTCCGGATTATTTTGTTAGTTATTGTTTTGGGCTTATATATTTACTAACGGGCTTTGGTATTGGGCCTAAAATAAATTATGCATATAAATATTTTAATGGATCCTTATCGGGCCTTAAGGCCCAATAAGCGTAAACTAGTCGTATAATGAGTTTTGGCAAACTTTTGGAAAGCGAAAATACTTATGAATTGATATTGAGAGTTGTTTTTTGGGAAATATACTTTGATAAGCGTTGCGAGACATGATTTTGGTGTTTTGTCGAAAGGTAGTAAATTGTGAAAAATGTTTGAAATTAAAGTTTAGAACCTTGGAAAAACGTTATACAAACGTACGGGTCATGTCGAAATTTCGTAAAAAGTCTATACTTAGAATTTTTACTCTAAATGAGATTTTTAATAAAATAATAAAATATTATTATTTTAATAAGTCGACTAAAAGACAAAAAATATATTTTTCCAAAACTTTTCTAAATTGTTTAGTATAATTAAACGCTTTCGTTCTTATAACTTAAACGATGAATTAATGGTAACTAAGAGTACCAAATGGAATTACCGAGACATATATATAAGTATTTATTATCTTATATTACTTATCTATTATATTAGCAAGGTATAAGTATATATATTATACTAAAGTATGAGTTGGAAGTATGTTTATTTTGAAGATAAGTCATCAACCATCACACCACTAAAAACGCTAAGGGTGACCGTACAATGCGTATCTGACCTCTATGTATCAAACCCGAAAAATGTTTTGGAAATAAATGTCTAAGTGGAACATTAATTGCACTAGGTCGTGTTTGGATGTCGTTGCATTTGCTTGTGTGATATTGAGTTTGCTGTTTGAGGTGAGTTCTCGTAGACCCACTTTTTAAATCTTTTCCGTTAAGGGAAAATGATACTCAAATGTGTTTTGAACTGTTTTTCTGAACTGTGCGAAATGTGGTTTTGTTTTTTGGGAACAATTATGTGCTTATGACGTTGTTGAGCCTGCTATTGAATTAACTGTGTATGATTGTTATTTAGCATGCATCGAGGTGCTTGGCAAGGGTGATGATTTAGCATGGATTTCTAGTTTGAAGAAGGGTCCCTTCCCAAGAAAATGCTCCAGCTGGTAGGACCTTTAGGTGCGTAAACCTTGGAGTTGCGACTAATGCTCCAAGAGCATGGGGGGGGGAGTATAGTGCTGGTTTGTGATTACTAGCTGGTGATGCTAGGGTCATGGATGACAGTGTTGAGTAAACGGATTATATCGGGATGCTAAGTCATGGGTTTTGAGTGTTTTTGCATATATTCACTGTCATATTGCACAATTTCCACTGTTTGAAATATTAGCAAATGACTGGGTTTTCCTTCAAACCTACGAGCTCACCAACATTATTGTTGACCTTTTTGAGTATCATTTTCAGGTGAAGTTAATGAATAGTAAGGTTGTGATGCGAGATAGCAGACCTTAAGGGTATCCTATATGGATCATGTATTGAGAAGTCATGCATTTGGTGTCTGTTTGAACTTAGTAGTTTGAGGATTGTTGTTATAAGATTGATATGGACCCTTGCATGGGCCTTTGGATTTGTAAGTGACTATGTGATGTGTTCTTGTTGGGATTTCACTCAAGTATGTACTTGAGGTAGATGATCTTCATGACACTTCTTCATTAATTCATTTTAGATTTCTCTATTTTGTATCTTGTGTTATGATTGATCATTTTTCGTCGCATACCTATGTTTCCGCCTATGTTGGGGTGTGACGGATCCTGTATGCGATGAACTAGATGAGCTTGATGTTCTTGATGTCACCATGAGCCTTGTATCCCCCCGTGTACCCAAACCAACTAACTTACCTTTCTTTTTCCCCTAGTGGCCTTCTCTTATAGATCAAAGTCATTAGGTGGATGTTGACTAGCGTTTGGTCCATGTTCATCCTCCATAGCAGCCTTAACAACATCCTACGATTCATATGAAAATATGTTAATGAAAATTATTGGTTAAGTATTTTATTCATCGTGTAATTTAAAAGGAGATGAAAACAAATTACCGCCACTCATTTTGATCTATGTGTAATGTACTCCCGTGTTCCGCTCCCCACCGCCTCATCTGTCCTATCCCTTGACCCCTCATCTGTTCCGTTCCCCAACGCCTTAGTCGTTTCTTGAGTATGAGTATACTCGTAAACTTCTAATAAACTAACATGCATCTTTTTTTTCTTTTCCTACAAAAGCTATCATTAGTTAAAAACTTATAAATTAATTGTATAATATACAAAGCCTAAATAGATTGATATTATACTTACCATTTTGAACTTGTGTTGAAGAATGGTGATTGATCCAGCGGTATGTTTTGACACTTCACCATCTACCTCACTTAATCTGTTTTGTCAAGCTATAGCTGATTTCTTTTTCCATCTTGAGGTATTCCAAAGCATGTCGATCATATCCTCCCAATCGGCTTGATCTATCCAACTTGGCATATACGGCTTAAGGACGGATAAATCATTTCCAACCTTAATAATGTCCTTTGTGGCTCTAAGAGCAGCCTCACGTCGACACATACCTAATATATCAGAAAACCTACTTGACATGACCTTTTCCCAAGCTCTATATGCTGCTGCATTTTTTGACGGATGCCATTGATATTGATCCTGTATATACATTAATTTTTAAATTATCAAATATAACTTAAACATTTAATTTAGGTAAAAAATGATTGTATTACATATGTACTTTTACATATTCTTTTTGTTCTAATAACTCTACAATGGTATAAAAAATTAAAGTAAAAACCTGAAATTCCTCAAACATTATGTCTCTGCTTTCTTGGTCAACCTCTCTCCACGTCGCCTAAGGACCATTAAATGAGATTTTCAAAATACTGATAATATCCCGAGTAACATGGGGTTCTACAAAACTACAATATTAAAACAAAAAAATAGGTAAAAAAGAAAGTAACATCACCTTCATTAAATAATTAGATACATACCCGACAAAATAAAGTGTAATCATCGGCCTTTGTGATGGGTGATTAGGTATTGATTGTAACAAGTTTGAACCATGTACATGTTGTGATGTCTCTGTTGCATTGTCATTAGTATCACCATGGGTCCCATTATCATAATCTGCATCCGGATTACCGCATCCAGATGTACTACTACTACTACGATGACCGCATGTATTTCCACTTCTGCCCCTTCCCCTCCCCCTACTTATGCTACTATTATCATAATCATAATCTAGATCTTGGTTACCAATATGTCCACTTCTGTCGTTGAAAGTCCATTTTCTAGTAGTGACTTGACCGGATGCACCAGGAATCACAGTAAGCACATGCTCAAATGTCAAACCCGGCAAAACCTATAAACATGTTTTTCTTTCGTCTTCGGTGCAACAAGACGACCAAAACACATGTAATAAATGAATAGTGTAGAGAATGTAATTCACATAAGAAATGTGTGACCCAACTAGTGACACCTAAAATTGCTTAATGTTATTCCAAACCATAATTCTCGCAATCTATATAATTAATTATCACATAAAACATACAATCGTAAAATATTTCTCACCGATAATTTTAGTTACATCGCCGTTGCAACGCACAAATATTTGTCATAAACAATATAGTCTTTGTATTGGGTTCATCTAAATTGTCATAAACTATTTGTTTATAATTGTATAATGGAGGTAAAAACTAACATTGAACGAGGTTTATGATATTTTGGGAAAGTCGTGATTAGATAATTTAGAACTGTCATGTTATCTTCAAATCTTTCAAAAGAGCACGAGGTGAAGGTTGTGCTACTCTTATAGAGAAAAACTTTCATATATGGCTCTAAGTTACCCACATTTGTTTTTCTTGAACAATTTCTGGTGAAGAAGAACTATGAATCCAACTACACCTATAACACCAAGGTAACATTCTCCTCGTTTTTCTGTCAAGTCAGAAACATGATGTCATAAGTAAAAAACTGACGTGACATCCATAAATTATACCTATAACATGCACGTCACCTTATGTTCACTGCTACGAGGTACTGTATATAATAGAATCCTTCAGCTTCCTTTTCTTTTTAATCAAAACATCATCCAGGTGGCTCCGAAGTTACTAATACTTTTATCTCTTAATAAATCCATTTCTTAAAATATGTACATCTGTAGCTAAAGTTGTGTTTTTGGTGTGACCTACGAGAGGAGTTCCAAATGCAGGCTCAAAATTTTATGGCTTAAGGGCTTATCCACTTATGAACATAACTAAGCTATACGCCAAGTTGATAAGCTTATAATCCATTAAAAATGAGCTTATGGGATTTTTCTATTTTTCGATAAGTTTGGAAGCCCAGTAAATACATTTTTTGACCTAAACCGATTTTGATCCTTTTTGCTTTTCGTAGCACACTGTTAGGTTCAAGAAAATTGTTTATTATTAAACGAATTGGTCTTTGTATAGTCTTTGTATAGTTTTGTTTAGTTTATAGTTTTCTTAGTAATTATAATGTAATAAAGTTTAACTTGGTCAAAGTTAAGTAAAGTTGACCAATGTTTGACTAGAGTTAGGAAAATAGAATATGAACAACAATAAGTATAAATACCCATCTAGGAGGGGTATTTATACAAGTCTTTACATTTTGTAATTTCACTTCTCCCTCCTATTTCTATTTTCTCTTTTAATGGAAACTTTGAAAATGATGAAAAATACTCTCTAGCTCCTCTCTTTTCATTCTATAACTTTTGTATGATATCTACTATGCAAACATGACATATAACAAGTGGCATCTATCGTCAAGAGAGATCTAGTGTGTGTTTCGTGGATCAAATCGAGCTTAACCTTTTCAATTTTCGATCAAGAAGCTTTCGTACCGAAGGATTAGTAGGTTTCGTAGAACGCTAAGTGTTAGATTTACGATTTGAGGAGTTTTTGGATCTTAAAATGCTGAAATATAACTTTTGTAACTATCAATTTGTAGGTTTAATAACTAGTTTACGGAAAATACTTGCTTAGAATTGAATTTGATCGAAAAAACATGGATTTGATAGCTTTCATAATTCAGAAACTAGGTTTCAGTAACTGTTTTTAGGCAGGAAAGAGCTTTCGTAAGACAGTTTTTGAGCTTTCGTGTCATAGTTGAGCTTTCGGTAACTGTCATACGTAAGTGTTTCTTAGCTTTCATAACTACATCTAGCTTTCGTAAATCGGCTAATAACTTTCGTAACAAAGAACTTAGTCAATTTAAAAAGATAACCATTCATATTATCATCTTAAACTACTTAAAAATCAAATTGTTAGGTTTATTATCAGTTTCGTAGCTAAGAATTTACGAAAAGTAGAAGGTTTCTTGAAATTTACGAAAGTAAGGGAAACTTTGGAATTTACGAAAGGTGGTTTCATATATTGGAGCTTTCGGTAACTGCTTGGTTTCGTAAACTGTGGAAGCTTTCGTATATATGAGGTTTCGTAAACTAGAGGTTCCATATCAAGAGATTGGTTTTGGTTTCGTACTTCAAGCTTTGGTAACACAGGTTTCATATGAGAGGTTTCGTATCACAGTTTCATAACTGAAAGTTTCATATTTTAGAGGTTTCGGATTTCCAAGGTTTCATAGCAGAGGTTTCGTATTACAGTGATTGAAACAGTTTCATACCATTGAGGTTTCGTAAGTCTTGGTTTCGTAAACAGAGGTTTCGTAACACAGCTTTCCTAATTGAAGATTTTGTAGTTCAGTTTTTCATATTGGAAGGTTTCGTATCTTAGTGTAAAAAGGTTTCGTAACACAGACTTTGGGTTTTGTAACATTGATTCAGAGGTTTCGTAACACCGAGTTTGGTTTCGTAATACTATTTCAAGAGGTTTCGTAACACAGTTGTTGGGTTTTGTTACATTGTTTCACATGTTTCGTATCTCATAATTTGGGTTTCGTAACACAATTTAAGAGGTTTCATATCTTCTATTTTTTGAAAATTGAGATTTCGTATAAAAGCTTCTTGTTAACTAGACTTTCATAACAAATCAAGGTTTAGTTTCTTCAAGGTGACATCATTGAAAGTGTTGTAATACAAAACAAAGTTGTAATTGTTCACTGATTTCATGATTACGAGACTTTATCTCCAAAAACGATATGAGTTTGCATTGTAATCATTTGAAACAACATGTCTGCTTTAAATCAACAAACTCTAACTGATCCAGGAGCTAATGATAGACCTCCAATGCTTGAAAAAGGAATTTATATTCCATGGGAGAGTAGGTTTAGAAGGTTTCTGGATAATAAGCTCGAAGATGAGGAACGGATGTGGTAGTCAATTAAGAAAGGACCTTATGAGAGGCCACTGATTATTGATCCAAATGAAGACAAGGAGAAGATACTTGAACCATTGTCCAAAATGACTGAGTCAAATAAGAAGCAATACATTGCTGATGTGAAAGTCATGAATTATCTTCTTCAAGCAATACCAAATGACATCTACAATTCAGTGGACGCTTGTAAAAATGTTAAGGAAATGTAGGAACGAATTAAAAGGTTAATGTTTGGTTCTGATGTTACTAATCACGTAAGACACTCATAACTCATGGATGAGTTTGACAAATTTGCAGCAAAGGAAGGAGAATCTCTAGAATCTGTATATGAGAGATTGACAACTTTGTGAATATTATGGATCGTAACAATGTTCGTCCTATTCCAGTGTCAATAAACACCAAGTTTCTTAATTTCTTACGACCCGAGTGAAGTAAATATGTTATCATGGTTTGTCACAACCAAATGAGAGACACAGTTTCATATGATCAGTTGTATGATTGCCTAGTACAATTTTAACCACATGTTCAAACATCCAAAGCAAAGAGAGCTACCAAGAATCATGACCCATTAGCCCTAATCGCTCATTCAAATGCTTCTTCATCACAGTCTCATGTAAATCTTTCTTATTCACATTCACCACAACCATACTATGTCACACATCCTTTATTAGTTGTTAATTATGAAGAAGATTATCAAGGGAAGTTATAAGGAGATTCTTAAGAAGACAAGCGTATCACTGTAATGATGTTATTAGCTCGAGCAATCACCCAGAAGTTCTCAACACCTACCAATAATCGTCTTCGTACTTCATCAAAAACACAAGAAAATCATGCAGTGATTCAGGATGGTAGAGTGTTGGATCATACAAAACTAAGTATACAAAGATATGGTGGAAATGGTAACAGGAATGCAGGGAGACAAAACATGAATCAAGTGTTTAATGTAGGAAATGGGTTAACTTAGAATGATTAAAGTCATCAGATTTTTTAGCGTGTTCCACGAACTGAGTCAAATTCGAGAAAGGCAAATATTCAGTGTTCTAATTGCAATGAAAAAGGCCACTATGCTCGTAATTGTCAAAAACTAAGAGTTCGTGATGCAAAGTATTTCAGAGAACAAATGTTGTTAGCCATAAAAGATTAAGCAGGGAGTAACCACAAGGATGAAGAAAATGATTTCATGCTCGAGAATTCTTATGGAGATGAAACATTGGAAGAGCTAACTCCTGCAATAATCATGTTGAAACGAATTCAACCAGACTGATTGACATGTGTGTGCAAAGCACAAAACTGATGGATGCAAAGGTTGTCAGCCGAGGTCAAATGCTTCACACTAATGATACTAAAGGATTGCTATGAACACAAGAAGCATGGATAACATAAAACTATTATTAAACATTCTGATGATGATACAAATGATTCATAACCTAATAAACATATTTGTTATCATTATGTAGAAAAAATTAATTTTTGGGGGGGGGGGGTTTTTGGTTTTTGGATCGGATGAACATGACTAACTGCTCATGATCAATATCACGATTTAAAATTCCGGCATACAATGCTCTGAGAGAAGCTGAAATAAAAAAACAATTAAATAATGAGCTTAAACAGCAAAAATCGTTGCTACAAAAGGAGCTTAAGACGTGTAAGGAATGGGTCAAAACATTTGAGTAAAAAACATATCAATGTACAAAATATAAAGAAACATGTGATGAATTGGAACGTGAAATACATGCTGATAAAGACACCATTGAGAGAATTTTAAAAGAAAAAGACAAAATTGAAAGTGAAATTTTCAAAGTTGAAAATGAAAAGCTAATAATTCAACATGAAACTCAGTTAGTCAAAAAGGCTTTCAAAGAATGAGAAGATCGATATATTGAAGATATTATTGATCTTGAGTAAAAACTGAGTTCTCATGATAGAAATGTTTATAAAATAGGTAAATCAGTTAAAATAATTCACATGCTTGAAAAAACACCAAATCAAGTTTATGATCCTTTTCTCAAAGCTGGGTGGTCTACAAAAATCTGAACGTCTAAGAAAGCCATGCAGAACAACCAAAAAGGTATCTTGGTGACAAGCTTTATAGAATACAAAATTAAAAAATTGAGTCACATCGATTCTGAAGAAAACTAGAGGACGCGTAAGAAAGTCGATTGGATATAAATAAAAAAGAAAGTCGATTGAAAATGAGAAACAAAATGGTTCAACTAGATTATAACAAATTAAATGCTCTTTATGAAACATTTGTTCCTTAAAAAGAATCTTCTGTTGATCAAACATATTTTTCAATTCCTTCTACTTCTAATATATGTTTTGAGTTAAATGAAGTTAAGACGGATTCACAAATTCCTAAAATGCCAAAAGAGAGCAAATTGTTAAAAATGTTTGAAAAAATGGCTTTAGCGATTAATGCCTTACGGGATCGAATTGATGTCACTGTTTTAGAAGATAAAAAAAGGAGATGGATGTCTGACAGTCAAAATTCTTTAAGAGAGTTTTATGATGTCTGTATCTTTGTCAAAGACTTTGAAAGAACTTAAATAAGAACTTATGGAGGAAGTACAAGAAATGTTAAATATTTTTGAATCAATGGAACAAAAAGTTGAGGAAAAATCTCCAAAAGAACATATTTTTCAAACAGAAATTGATCGACTGTTGGAAGTATCCTTAACTATAGAAATTCGAGATTGTGTGTTGATTTTTGTTGCAAAACAAAAAAATGAGTTGTTAGAAAATGAAATTGAGAAAATTTTAAGTGACTCCTAAGATATTCAAGCTAATTTACTCAAAAGAATCAAAATTCTTGAAAATGATTTTAAGCGATCACAAGCTCAAAGCATTGATTTTAAACTCAAACTACAACATCAAAAAGAGAAAATGGCTTCTGATGTCTCTTGGAAGTCTAGATTGTCAATGTTAAATGATGAGAACGTGTTGCTAAAAAATCAAGTTGATTCTGTTGTTAAAGAAAGAGAAAATATCAAACTTGAATATCAAAAGCTTTTTAATTTAATACAAGCAACATTGGAACCTCAACATCAAAAAGAGCTTGAGAGTCATATGAACCATCTTAATCAAAAGACATATGCTTATGCTAATGTGAGATCTCAAAATTAAGATCTTTTGATGACAATATCTAAACTCAAGAATAAGATTAAAACCATTGAAAAGGGGAAGAACATTAACACTAAGTTTGACTAATTTGAGACCTCAGGAACACTTCTTTGTGTAACACCATTGCCTAAAAACATAGCAGTTAAGGCTAAGAAAGTGTCAAACCCTAAGGTCAATGCAGATAGGTCAAAACCAGTCACTTCACATTCTATATCAAAAACAAACAAAGTCAAAAATAAAGTGAGAATGTAATCACAAGAGGAATGTATAAAATCACAAAAATAGAGACACATATGCCGGTTTCTAAAGCTAACATACATGTTTCTAATTCCACAGGTGTAGAAATTTCTAATAGTGTTAGAAGACGACAATCTAAGGACAATAAAAATTGGAAGAACAAGTCTCGAAGAACACTAAGCGCTCAAGAGGCTCAACTGCATATGTATTCGAAAGGTGTTTAAGTAGTGTTAAGATAGATTCTAATAAGCGTGAAACAAAGAATTCGAATGAATGTCAATCAAACGCAAGTGTATTAAATACCAAGAATGTAACTGCTATTAATGACGGTTTGAATCTTGTTTGTGTTTTTTGTGGTAAAAATGTGTTTGTGCTTTCTTCTGAAAAATGTGTTGCTCGTTATGATTTATGTGTAGATTCTAGGGTAAAAAGAGCCTTATTCACTTCCCTCGTAGCAGCAAAATCTAGGAATTTAAGAGCTACTTGTGTCATTATGAAATCTAGATTTAGCGTTGTTAAAACCCCAACAGCAACAAATAAGGTCTCTAATGTGTCATCACTAACCCCTGATTCTAGTCAAAGTAGGACACTTAGCAATTACATGATTTTTTTTTTGCAACAAGTCGAAAGTGGCAGAAATGGTTTAAATATCAACCATGTTTCAAGTGGACACCCAAAAGCAAAACTGCATAACCAAAACCTAGTGTGTCACAGAGTAGTACTAGTGTTCGAACAAAATCCAAAACACCGATAAAAACTCAAAAATGGGTTGCCAAACTGTCCACTCCTCCATCTGCATTTGTTTCATGTGATGCAGGTGATCCAACTCGTCCTTTGGATTGTTGATGGCGGGTGCTCGAAGCATATGACTGGCTATCTTCAACTGCTAAGAAATTTCGTTGAGAAATTCATGGGAACAATCCACTTTAGGAATGATCACTTTGCAACAATCATTGGATATGGAGATTATGTTCAAGGCAATCTCACGATATGTCACGTATACTATGTTGAAGGCCTAGGACACAACTTATTTTTGGTTAGACAATTTTGTGATGGAGATTTAGAAGTATCCTTGCGTTCAAACACTTGCTATGTTCAGAATTTGGAGGGTGTTGATTTGCTTACCAGTTCTCATGAATCCAATCTCTACACTATCTCTATTTCTGAGTTGGCAGCTTCTTCTCTAGTATGCTTAATGTCCAAATCCACATCAACAAAATCTTGGTTATGGCACCGCAGGCTTTCTCATTTGAATTTTGGTACCGTTAATCAACTCACGTCAAAAGATCTAGTTGATGGGCTTTTGAAATTTAAGTATGATAAATATTACTTATGTTCAGCATGTGAGCAAGGTAAAAGTAAGAAAGCTTCCTTTCCATCAAAATTGGTTCCAAGCACAGATTCCAAACTTGAACTAATTCATATGGATTTGTATGGCCTAATGAGGGTAAAAAGTATTAATGGCAAGAAATATATTCTAGTGATCGTCGATGATTATTCTCGATACACCTGGGTATACTTTCTTCGCACCAAAGATTAGGCTCCATATATGATCATCAATTCCATTAATCAAGTTCAACGGTCTCTAAAGGTTCAATTTCTAAAGATCCGAACTGATAATGGAACTGAATTCAAGAATGAGAAATTGCGGTCGTTTTAAGCAAAGCTAGGCATTGTTCATCTTACTTTAAGTGCTCAAACGCCTTAACAAAATGGTGTTGTTGAACGTCGAAACCGTACACTTATCGAGGCTGCACGCACAATGCTTATCTTTTTAAAATCTCTAGAATTTCTTTGGGCCTGAAGCTATTCCTACTAGTTGATTTTACTCTGAATCGCTCCCTATTATACACCACATGGTACAACACAAGACGACCGTATAGCTGCATTCGAGGGAGAAATCCCAATGTTCACTACTTTCCATGTGTTTGGATCCTAGCTAACTAACAATGATCATGATGCGCTTGGGAAAAAATGAAACCGTAGCTGACTATTGGAATCTTTATAGGATCAATTTGAGTTATCAAAGGTTTTGTATTTACAACCGCCGAACCAACAAGATATATGAAATGATCCTTTTAAATTTGATGAAACTCACAGTATGCCTTCTGAATGGCAACAATTCAGACCCTTCTAAAACTTCTAAAAGTTTCAAGATTTCATTAGACGATAGGAATGAAATATTCTCGGACAACAAGACTTGATAACTTGTTTGGTCCTCTGTATGAAGAATATTATGAGCCGAGTACTTCCGAAGTGACAAAATAATTCCGCTGAAAATACTTTTGATGTTGAAGATACTCTGTCACCGTCTTCAATCATTGTTAAAGATAGTAATGCTCCGTAAATAGTAACTTCTTCAGAAGAACCAATCACACAAGAATCATCAATTCTAATCTTGGAAACTCATTCTGATGAACAACTTTCATGAAACGTTACAAAACTTGATGGGAATACTATTAGAATTCTCATTGAAAATCCTGAGTCGAAGAATCTGGAGTCCATTTCAAACTAATCAGACCCAATCAAATATGCACGAGTTCTATCAATAACATCGCTACACTGATAAGTGGTCTAAGAATCATCCAATTGAACAAGTAATTGGTGACCCTTCAAATCTAGTTTCTAGCCACGAGTACTCAAAGCAACTCATTCAAACACCTAGTAATTTATGACAAATTGATTATAATCTTGATGCATGAAAATGACTTATGCAATGGGTCCAATAAGGCACTTTTGTTTATGATTAATGTTTTACGTTTTCAAAAAATTTGATTAAACGAGTTGGCTCAGGGACGGCTTTTAACCACCATAAGTACATGTACAGGAATTGAAACTAGTATCATCGTAACTTTTACTTAACAAGGTTCATGGGATCTTATAATCTCAGAAGAATATAGACATTATTGTAAGTTCCTAATTTATTTATTTCTATACGTTATTTATTTACAACACCGCAGTCGTTAAATCTAGCTTGTTATAATTATCAAGTTTTATATATATCCATGGTTCTTCGAACCCCTTTTATTTAATTATTTTAGAAAGATTGTTTAATTTACACTAATACCCTTAAGTTTAAAATACCGGATTTTATGTTCCCCTATTTTCTAATCAAGTAAATTACATACACGATTTTAACTCTTAATGGCTTTTACGTTTTAAAAACCCCAATAGCTTTAAAATAGAGTTTAGTGTTAAATAAATTTATAAACCGTGATAAAGTTTATTTGCCCGTATAAAAACTTGGTATCGTGGTCACAATTTTAAGTCATAAAAAAAACGGTCATTTAAATTTCTACTTGTCTAAGTAAAAAAAAACATTGCTCATTAGCGAGTCTGCAACGCCGCGTGGGTTCAAATGAAATGACTCAGAGCTCGAAATCGTGCATGTAGTATACTTCTCTATTCTCTACACCAAATTTAATAAGGTGAATTATGTGCAAGGGTAGAGAGAATCTTGTGCATTATTTTTTATACCAATACCACAACTCTCATGGCCTACCGACCTCTACCAATTTTCTTTTTTTTGTCGTGCCCAACAGTGGGTTGATGGCCACTGTTGTGGTCTTCTTCCTTCTCCTTAACGCACCCTTAAATATTACTAGCTAGGTTTTCTTGTTAATCTCAGCATGCTCCATGTATAAATTAGTCACGAGACTAGTGATTGTCAAAACTAAGGGTGTGGCTGTGTTATTCGCAACCCATTTGGCTGTAACAGTGGCAGCAACCAGTTGCGAAACCCATGGTTTCAACAGTGGCAGCAGCCCACTTTGTCGCGCTTGAATACAACCATGATAGCCTCATTATGTCATGTGTCTATGAGGCTTGGGCACGAACCATCGAGCACGATGTGCTCGTCTTTACCAGAGTCTGTGACGACCAATGGTGAGCAAATGGCTCGTTGTGGTTCGTCTTGGGTTACTTGGTCACACCCATGTCATAGGTCGAGGTCACAACATAAGAAGTCCTACAATATTTCACGCGTAAACCTAGCGCTTGTTAGTCCCTAGTGAGCCAACGTAGAATATCATGTTCGTGTTTAAAGTTAATGCAATTTCCCTTGGTTCGTTTATTGGTTTTCACGCATCGATACTTGATTTAAAAATCTTACCTATACATCATTAATTATGCATGTCGCGAACAAAGTCTTTGCATGTGTAACGGACAATTAACCACGCATAGGTTTTTAGGTCGTGTACAAGCCCATCCAAAGCTAGGCGTTCGTTCAGTTTATCAGACTAGTCGTGCTTTGGTTTTGGTCGTATGTTAGGCTACAAAGGTAAATGACATAGTTAAACTAGCCTCACCGAGGTCCAAGTTCGCTAGTCGATGAGGAGAGGTGATGGTGTGAAGAAAGCCCGAACCTTCCTCGCTTCTACCCCTTTTTTTTAAAACCCGACGCCCCTTTTATACCTTGAGCCCAACGAAACTCTAACTCGAACCATATTGTTTACTTCTTGTTTTCAATTCTAGTTGTGCTTAAAAGAGTTCGTGCATGGTCCTTATTTATACCAAAAAATTGCATGGTTACAGAGATATAATTCCCATTGCATGTGAAGGATACTATTCGCATACACTATTTAGAATTAGATGATGATGATGTTTATATACTACTATCGACATAATTTACTCTTCCTAATTTATTCTATAAAGTGTAACACTAATTCTTGACTTTTCTTTCTTTGAATATTGAATCTGGTATAGCAACACTTGAAATTTTAAAAAGAGTACCCGTTATGAACTATCCATAGATATACATTCATGTATTAAAGTTTTGAGGTGAATGAAATGTCAAGGTACAATATTTATTTTGGAGAATTTAAATATTGTCACATGTATGGTTTTTTTTTCATTGAAGTATGGACGAGTTCATAGAATAATATTGGTGTGTGAATCTGTTTCACAGGGCGTGAAAAATATGATTTTATTGCTACGCGTTTTCTTAAATACCCTTTTAGATCCGAGAGCAAAATGATGATTTATACGCGCTATTAAAACTCTCAATAGCGTAAAATATTGTATGTCGCTTGAAGGATAACTTTTTATTGGAAAGTAACGGCAAATTTGCAAATGCTCGTGGTACATACTCTTACATAAAAGGAAAAGGAGTTCTAATTTTTTTTCCGAGGTGCTACATCCGGCCCATGTTATGCGATTTCGTCCCGAAATTAAGTCGTTGTAGTAGATCGCGGGTTCGTGAATAGGTGAGGGTATTTCTCCCTGCATTGGTCTTCGCGTTCCCAAGTGTACTCCGGGACTCTACGTGCATTCCAACGAACTTTAACGATAGGTATACAGCTTTGTTTGAGTTGTTTGACCTCGCGGTCCATAATCTCTACGGGTTCTTCAACGAAATTGAGTTTGTCGCCGAGTTGAATTTCCTCTAAAGGAATAATGAGTGTGTCATCGGACAAGCATTTCTTTAAGTTGCAGACGTGGAATACATCATGTATTCGACTAAGTTATTAAGGCAATTCCAAACGGTAAGCTACTGGACCAATCCTTTCTATGATTTGGAAGGGTCCAATATAACGAGGGTTTAGCTTTCCACGTTTCCCAAATCGGATCACACCCTTCCATGGTGCGACTTTAAGCATAACCTTATCTCCAACTTCAAACTCAAGAGGTCTACGCCTCTTGTCAGCATAACTCTTTTGTCGGTCACGTGCAGCTTGCATGCGATCCCTAATCTTGAAAATCTTTTCCGTAGTCTCGTGAATAATCTCTGGTCCGGTGAGTTGGGCGTCTCCAACTTCAGCCCAACAAACAGGTGAACGACACTTCCTACCGTAGAGTGCTTCGTATGGTGCAGCCTTAATGCTCGTGTGATAACTATTATTGTACGAGAATTCCACTAAGGGCAGATGTCTATCCCAACCATTCCCGAAGTCAATCACGCAAGCTCTTAGCATGTCCTCTAATGTTTGAATGGTCCTCTCACTCTGACCATCGGTCTGAGGATGATAAGCAGTGCTCAGGTTCAACTGCGTACCCAATGCTTTATGCAAAGATTGCCAAACTCTCGAAGTGAAATGGCTATCACGATCGGAGATGATTGACACCGGTATACCATGTCTTGCTACTATCTCCTTCATGTACAGCCTCGTCAATTTTTCTGTCGAATCCGTCTCCTTCATTGGCAAAAAGTGAGCAGACTTGGTAAGACGATCAACAATGACCCAAATCGAATCGAATCCTGCTGCCGTTTTGGGTAGCTTGGTGATGAAATCCATTGTTATCTTCTCCCACTTCCATTCTGGTATATCGGGTTGGACCAATAAACCAGAGGGCCTCTGATGTTCAGCCTTAACCTTAGCACAAGTCAGGCATTTGCTGACATATGTGGCGATGTCAGCCTTCATGTTTGGCCACCAATATAACATTTTCATGTCATGGTACATCTTGTCGGCTCCTGGATGAATAGAATACTTTGACTTATGCGACTCGTGCATAATCAAAGATCTTGTGTCACCGTAACACGGTAGCCAACTTCTATTATCCAAACATAATGTTCCATCAGCGCGGGCTTCTAACTTCTTTAGCATGCCACCAATATCTTCTGCTTTAATGTTTTCAACCTTAACTGCTTCTTTCTGCGCCTCAAGGATTCGTGACGAAAGGTCCAAACCAATGGTCATAACCAAAGCTTTTACTCGTAGTGGTTTGACCCTTTCCTTCTGACTCTCTAATCGCATCTGCTACACATTGCTTTCCCCTGGTGGTAACGGATCTCGCAATCGTAATCACTTAGGAGCTCTATCCACCGGCGTTGCCTCATATTGAGTTCTTTTTGGCCTAAGATATGTTGTAGGCTCTTATGATCAGTGAACACCACACATTTTATGCATTATAAATAGTGTCTCCAGATCTTCAGGGGTACACTTCGTCTTCCTAACTCTAGATCATGGTGGATGTAGTTCTTCTGTGGATCTTTGTTGTCTGAAGCGTATGCAATAACCTCCCCCCCCCCCCCCCCCCCCCATTCATTCTCTGCATCAGACCGAACATACCCATTTTATGAATGCATCACAGTACACCACAAAATCATCACTGCCTTCCGGAAGTGCTAAAATAGGTGCAACACATAGCTTCTGCTTCAATAGTTGGAAAGCCGTCTCTTGCTCTTCACCCCAATCAAATTTATATACTTCTGCTGTTTGCTCGTCATAGGTTTAGCTATTTTAGAGAATCCTTCAATGAATCTCCTATAGTAACCTGCAAGCCCTAAGAACTGGCGAATCTTCGAAGGAGTGGTTGGAGATGCCCAATTCTTAACAGCCTCAATCTTAGCTGGGTCCAGGTGAATACCACTGCTATCAATCACGTGTCCAAGAAACTTCACCGTATGGATCCAAAATTCGCACTTGGAAAATTTGGCATACAGTTCTTCCTTCTTTAACAACTCTAGAATAGTCTTCAGGTGTTTATTCGTGTTCTTATCGTCACGGGGGAGTATATGAGAATATCAGTCAATGAACACAATCACAATTGGGCCAAATATGTTTGCACACTACGGTTCATGAGGTGCATGTATTCCGCATGTTGGTTGGTAAACCCAAAACCGATAACTTGGAAATTAATAGTGTCCGTATCGTGTTCTGAAAGCAGTCTTAGGAATATCTTCTTCTCTAACCCTTAACTGATGATAACCTGACCTTAAGTCAATTTTTGAGTAGATGCTTGATCCTTGCAACTGGTCGAATAAATCATCGATCCTTGGTAAGGGATAACGATTTTTCACTGTAAGTTTGTTCAACTCTAAGATAATCGATAACAATTCAGAAAAGATCCATCTTTCTTTTTGACAAATAAAATTTAAAGTCCCCACAGGAGTGGAACTTTGGTCTTATAAAAACCTTTTTCAAAAGTTCTTTTAGTGTTTGCTAAGTTCTTTCATTTTCTGAAGGCGCAAGATGATTAGGGTGCGCCGTTGAAAAGGTGCATCTTCCGGGTATTAATCAGATGTGAAAATTATACTTGGCGTTGTTGCGTGGCGGGGGTTTAGTCCGGCAAATATTCAGGGAAATACCCTCTGGAAAGTCCTTTTATCTGTCAACAGGCACATCTTCAATTCATTTTTCGGATGCCTCAGTTTCCTCTTTTTCATAGTATGAAACTAAGTACACTTGACATCCTTTGTCGTGTGTACCCGTGCGTCCTGTATGCTCGGGATGACTTCCTAGTCCGGCGACTTTTTTTTAACTCCTCTTCTCTCGCATTTGTACGATCGCATATTCATTTCCAACGGAACACGAATGTTACTTCTTATAACACACTCAACTCCGCTGTGATGTGTCGGCATCATTCTCATTCCGACGATAGACGTCAACATACTTCTTAGTTCTTATTTTTAGGGAGTAAGTCAATTTTGAAACAAGTATTTTGCAAGGTAAGTTTACCACCCTCTTAAATTGTATTTGTGGTTAGTGTCTTTCCGCTCAGCTAGATCCACACTATTAATTAGTATCTAGGGTGGTAGGAGGGATGTCTAATATATCTAATGATATTCATATGACACAAAGCTTCTATCCCTACCTTTAGTATCAAAATAGCACCGAAGCATATAATTATTGCATCAGGAAGTACCCCTTCACCACCAATTGTAATCTTTCCACAGCAGCTTCTGCACACTAGGCTAGTATACTCTGCCAAGGTGCTCTGCAGTCCTCCTTGAGTGCTGGTTGATACTTGGTTATTTCCCTTAGGGTTTCCTTGATTCTGCCTCTGATTGTTCTGAGGATTTTGCTGGTTGCCTCGAATTTGGTTTCCACGGACTTGACTCCATTGTTCGGTTCACTTTGTTATTGTAGTGTCCCTTTTAGCCACAATCCGATCGCATGGACACATCAACTTCCTGTCCTCCTTGGCTTCCTGGTCCCTTTATTTTGGCTTTGTGGGCGAGGGTGAAAGTTCGTCAGTCTTTGGCCTTATGTCATGCCTTTCTACAATTGATGACAAGTTAGGAGGGCTTGCGTCAGTTGTGGTGTCTTCCACACTTTCTGCAGTAAGGTAATTTGTCGGCGTAAGAACCTTGCCCAGCTGTAAACACCCTTGTTGTCTCTGGACGTTTGTTCGGATTGAGATTACCAATGTTGTTGGTGTTGTTGGGGTTGTTGTTGTTGTAGTGGTTTTCGTTCCATTTCCGCTTGTCACCAAAGTTTTCTCCTAGTTCTTGTACTACTTGGTACATCAGTCCTTGAGCCATTTCAATTGCTTCATGACAAAATCTAATAGTTTGGACGAGGTTACATTTACCCTTGATGTTTTAAGGTAGACCTTTCATTGTAAGTTCCAACAATCCGGTCGATGTTGGTGTACCTTTTACGGGACATAAGGAGGATGAGTTCTTGGAACGTTGATTATAGGCGGTAAGGTTTGTGCCTTTTCTCCTTAAGTTCCATAGTTCGTTTCCATTTGCTTTTTACTTCGACTTATTTCGAGGCAGTACTTCGGATGAACATTGCATTGAATTCACTCAAAGGTTGTTACATGAGCGGTATGAGAGTTTCTATGTGTGCTAGAAGCAAATTTTACTCTATCACCTTCAGCAACGTTGCTTATCCCAAATTGAGATTCTAGTTTCTCAAACCATCGAGTTAAGCCTACAGCACCTTCAGTACCACGGAAGTTTTCATGCATGACTGCACGGAATTCTTTGTAGTTGCATGACGTATTCTAAGGAAGAGTTGGATCCTAGTTGGTTCTTCTTTGAGTGCTTGCAGCATGAGTCTCAGCAGGCTGATGCGAGTACTTCAGCTACTATTTGTGGCAATGGATCTGGTTCGAGCATATTGAGTGTAAATGCACTGTTGATGTCCACGTTATTTCGTTGGTACGAAACGGTTATGGAGGTTAATTCCGGTGAACTACGTTGGGCGTCGTCGGGGCCATTTTCTATAAGAGGGACAATGGAAATGACAATTATGACATGTACGAAAATTATATGCGTAAAGATAGTCACGATACTACAAATGGCATGTCTTTTGAAATCAATACTGTTATTATTCGCAAACACAATACTCATTCCGAAGAGTAAGGGGATACAAGAGTTCACTAGCCGTGACAAACCCACAGCTTAGTGATTGTACAAAAGACGGAAATAAAACTAGTTGTTGCTACGGTAGATTTGTTGAACCACTTCCTCGAGTGCCTCATTCCTATTTCTTCGTGCTTCCTCCTGAGCATTACTAGTACGATCCTCCGCATCCTCACACACTTTTCTAAGCTGAGTAATCAGTTCGTTCACAGATAGCGTCTCCAACGAACTTTCCTCAACTTGGGGCTTCACATCCTACAGTGTCAGGAAGGATTCTAACTCCTCCAAACAGGCATTTGGGTAATGGTCCATGTCCTCGAGAATGGTATGAAACTGTCCTCTAAGGCGCGTCGTGCATACGGTCAAGGCTGTCTCAGGAACAGGTACCGAACTCTGACCAATTTCCGTCCCGTAGGTAGTTAGAGCTTCTTCTCTCTGGGTGGGGTCCGTTTCAGCAATCATCCGCTGGTAAGAAGCCATCGAGAATGGGTCGGCATGAGGTGTGGGTGGTTGGAAGTAACATGATCAAGGTGATCAATCATTCAAGTTTATTAGCAGAAATTCTGGATGGTTCGCAAGATTTGGCTTAATGGGTGTAAACTGATATAAGAGCGGTAGTCGATAGTTGGGGGGGTAGAAATGGTGATACAGATGGCAAAATAAGTAATCCTAGAGTAGGGCGTCTCCTATGATACACATCTGGGGGGTGTGTGTCGAGGGTAATTAGTCTGATGGTTATCAGGGTGGTGTTATCGGTGTGTCTCAATTCATCTGAGTTCGACATGTCGTTGAGACAAGAAAATATGAAATAAGGATATAGGCATTTTTCAAAATACGCATAGTTAAGTTTGTTTAATACACATGTAACCCATATTACGTATATGTATCTCATATATGTCTATTTCACATGTATCCCATTTTAATATATATGTACTCCTTTGATTGTTGCTTCCTATGTACCCCATATTGAGTCACCAACAATGACAGATAATCGATGCATAATAATCATGTTAAGCAGATAAGTAGTTATAGTCTAGTGCTACCTAATGCAGCCTAGTTCTCTATAACTCAGGGCTCTAATACCAATCTGTCACACCCCCAAAATATCAGAGTATAATGGCAACCAGAGGTGTGTGACTTCATGATTATCATACTTCTAAGCAAAGCAGAACGACCTCTATATGAGACGTTTTAAGAAAATTGATCACTTGAATTAGGAAATAATAAATTGTTTAAACATTCAGCGAAAGCATAAATATAGACAATACGACATCGTTTTTAAAACAGTACAAGTGATCTTCAGAAAACCAGGAATGACTGCAATGCATGAGACTTCATATAGCATCTTCATTCTTAACACCTAAGAAAACATTGCTAAAGTGTCAACGTAAAGTTGGTGAGTTCATAGGTTTGTTTAAGTAGACAAATGTAGTGTTTGTGAATCACAAGATTTCTTCCACATATGAAAATATAATAGACTTACAAAGTCCATATTTAAATCGCATTACTATTGTCTAAGCTAATGACAAGGAAGCTGTTAAACATATACAACAAATGAATGGAATAGCCCTTGCAGGTGTCTAACCCGGGACACCCGTAATCTGACTCAAATGAAACTGTGTTTGCTTGACTAATGTCAGTCCAAGACAAACAAGGACGTCAATCCCGATAGATCTATCCATAACATTCGCGCTTACAAGTAATTAAGGGTTCATGATAAAACGGGCAGATAGCAACTTGGGTTAAATCGGGACTTAGGGGGGACAATCGTAATGAGTAATTGTACTTGTATTCACACGTTTGAAATAAGCAATGTTCTCACCCCAAAAGATGATTTAAAATAGTAGAGTAGGGGCTATGAAAACTCACCTTGTCAGTTATTCGTCTTGAATTGATAATGGATCAATGTACATCAAATAGCGACTCAGTCAAACACCTAAGTAATTATGACAAATCTGAATTATATTCTTGATGCATGAAATGACTTATGCCAATGGGTCATTAAGGGCACTGTTGTTTATGAGTTAACGTTTTACGTTTTCAAGGTGTTGATTTAAACCGTTGGCTCTCAGGGACGGCTTTAGCTCACATAAGTACATGTTTACAGGATGATACTATTATGCGTTACTGTACTTATATTTACAAGGTTCATTTTTGATCTATTATCTCAGGAAAATATGACATTATTTGTAAGTTACTAAGTTTATATATTTTCTTATAGCGTTTATTTATTTACACCGCAGTCATTAACTAGCTTGTATAATTATCAGTTTTATATATATCATGGTTCGTTTGACTTATTTAATTAGTTTATAAAGATTGTTTATTTACAGCTAATACCCTTAAGTTTTAAAATAACGGATTTTTGTTCTTCTATCTTCTAAATCAAGTAAATTACACGATTTAACTTTTATGGCTTTTACGTTTTAAAAACCCGAATAAGCTTTAAAATAGTTTTAGTGTTAAATAAATTTTATAAACCGTGATAAGTTTATTCCTTGTTTTAAAAACTCAGTGTTTATGTGGTCAAATTTTAGTCATTATAAAAAAAAAACGTCATTTAGACTTTCTACTTGTCTAAGTAAACATTTGCTCATTAGCGAGTATGCCAACCCGCTTGGGTTCAGCTGAAACGACTCAAGAGCTCGAAATCGCGCAGGTTATTATTATTCTCTCGCCAATTTTTAATAGGTGAATTATGTGCAAGTGGTAGGAGGTATCTTTGTGCATTATTTTTATACAATACAAACAACTCTAATGGACCTTACCCCTCTTCCATTTACTGTTTTTCCGGTCGTGCCCAACAATGGGGTTGTTGGCACTGTTTGGTCTCTTCCTTTCACAAACGCACCCTTAAATATTACTAGCTAGGTTTTCTTATTAATCTCGCTTGGCTCCATGTTATAAGATTAGTCACGAGCTAGGTGAAGGTCGAAACTAAGGGTGTGGATGTGTTATTCGCAACCCATTTGGCTGTAACAGTGGCAGCAACCTGCTACGAAACCCATGGTTTTTATTTGTGGCAGCCAGCCCACTGTGTCGCGCTTGAATTCACACCATGGTAGCCTCATTATGTCATGTGTCTATGAGGCCTGGGCACGAACCAACGAGCATGATGTGCTCATTTTTACCAGAGTCTGTGACGTACCAATGGTGAGCAAATGGCTCGTTGTGGTTCATCTTGGGTTACTTGGTCACACCCATGTCATAGGTCGAGGTCACAACATAAGAAGTCCTACAATATTTCACGCGTAAACCTAGCGCTTGTTAGTCCCTAGTGAGCCAACCGTTAGTAATTTCAATGTTCATGTTTAAGTTAATTGCAATTTCCTTGGTTCGTTGATTGGTTTTCATGCATGATTACGTTGTTTACACAAATCTACTCTACATCGTTTATTTTATGCATTGCTCGCGACCAAAGTCTTTGCAATGCGTACGTACATATTAACTACGCGTGGTTTTAGGTCAGTGATTTAAGCCATTCAAAGCCAAGGTTTCGTACAGTTTAGTCACGACTAGTAGTGCTCTTGGTTTTGGTCGTATATTTTGTTAGGGCTACCAGAGGTAAATGAATAGTTAATAATAGCCTCACGTTGGTCCAAGTTCGCTAGTCGATGAGGAGAGGTGATGGTGTGAAGAAAGCCCGAACCTTCCTCGCTTCTACCCCTTTTTTTCAAAACCCGACGCCCCTTTTATACCTTGAGTCCAACGAAACTCTAACTCGAACCATATTGTTTACTTCTTGTTTTCAATTCTAGTTGTTCTTAAAAGAGTTCGTGCATGGTCCTTATTTATACCAAAAATGTGCATGGTTACAGAGATATTATTCATATTGCATGTGAAGGATACTATTCGCATATACTATTTAGAATTATGTTGATGATGATGTTTTATATTACTATTCATCATAATTTACTCTTTCCTATTTCTATTCTATAAAGTGTACACTATTCTTGACTTTTCTTTTGATAGTGAATTCTGTATTAGTAACACGTGAAATTTTTAAAAAGTAGTACCCAGGTGACGAGACGTATCCATTTCGTAAGATTTGAAAAGAAGTAAGGAAATAGTAGGGTAGTATGTAAGTGTGCATAATAATGTATAGTCGGCATCTCTTCTTTCTTCCCCCTATTTTTTTGTTTTAATTTAGTCACGGGTGTAGGTTGGTTTTTGTAAAATGATATGACGTAACGGATTCATTTCACTATATGTACAAAAGTATGATTTTTATGTTATACGTTCTAAATTTCCTTTTAGACACAAGAGCAAAATGCGTGATATTGGCGTTGCTAATTAAACTTTTCAATGGCCAGGTTAATGCATGGACGATTATAAATGACTTATTGTTTTAGATTAACTATAACATTGTGCACCAACCTTGCATAGTCATTACTTTTATCAAACGAAAAGAGAAATCTAATTTCTTACGGGGTGCCACACGTTGTGTGGTGTATATTTTATTGATTCAAGTTTTAAATTTATATTTTGCCGACTAAACCAAAAACAACACTTTAACGGGCTGTGTACAGGTCGGTTAGTAATTGCGTGGGTAAGTAGGGTGTCGAACACTGAAGAATCTATCAATTTCAATTCATTTCTTGGTTATCTAATTATGTTAATTATACTCTATTCTAACCTATTCAGTCTAAATACTATTTTCTAAAGGGAAAAGGGGGGGAGTTTTCAAGCCTGGAGGGACTGTTGTGGCACGGTTTGGTTGGTGACTATAATCAATTCAAGGCACTTTAACCCATGCGAGCTAATTAACAAAAGATAAAAGAGCGGTTGAGCCAAATATAAGAAAACTGTATTAACCATTATTAATCCGAATAGAATGTTGGTTTGTTTATTAAGTGCAATGATTTCTTCTCTCGAGGCGGCATATCATTCTTAAGACTTAGGCGTTACATCATCCTAAGACCTAGACACATATATTATGTCACAATTAAAGCATCCGCATAAGGCATCCTTATTTGCTGATTATAATCTATCTTAGGGATTAAAGCAGAGACTTTACCCACTTACCGCTTAATGGCAATTTATACACTAGTAGTCCACTTGTCCAACTATCTAATGGAATCAGAACGTTACTTGTTGAATTATCTAGGCCACCTGCTAGTCAACACGATCAATAAACCATTGGCAATATCCAATTAACTAGTTAAGCCCGAAGCGTATCCTAGACACAGATTTAGAAGGACAATATTTGTGTAACTATTATTCTAAATGTATAAATTACTATATGGAGAGCTATCCTAGACTCTAGATCTACTTGGTCTGTATCACTAGATCCAGTTGAATGATAAGTCGCATACAAAAGCGTGTAAACAAGTATAAATTGATAAACATAAACAAGCATTCAACGATAAATCAAGAAATCAAGATAAACAAATACCAAACATTCAGATCTTCATAATAATGGCTAATACCTGAAGGTATTAGCCTTCAAACATCATAATAAATACAAAAGCAATTCTTTAGCCAAGGTAAACTAACCGAGTTAACGAATGATACCAAAAACTGAACGATTACTAAAGTATATGGAATTACACGTTGCCTTCTATGAAATTGATAACGTTGCTCGACCTCTTCTGCTCTTTTTCTCCTCTGAAAATCGACTTTTATGGTTTAGGTATCGAGAATATGATTTAGCACACTTAAAACTCGTTTTTGAGTTTTCTATTTATAAGGTCTGGAAGTCGGTTCGATACGGCGTATCCAAGTATTAGATACGGCGTATTGGGGATTTCTTGGAGTAGGGACCATGCTTGATATCTTCCAGAATATTCACATACTATATCTTGAATACGGCGTATTGAGTCTCTCTGGATACGGCGTATTGAGCTTTATTCATCTGTGGTCTTTGGTGAGTGCAGGCACGGATACGTCGTATCTTCCTTGATGGATACGGCGTATTGGTCTTTAGAATAGTAATCTTCAAAATATCTTCATTTAAGCTCCAGAATGCGCGCCTTTTGCTAACTTTCACCAATTACTCCATAATTACTGCAATTCTCAAATATAAATGATTAAGTAACAATTCTTTGCAATAATTACAAATAGTTAATAATTGGTTAAATGATGACTATATAAATAGCGTTATTTTGATGGTCATCAAATATCTCTCCCTCTTGAATCCTATTGTCCTCAAGTAAGCTTAGAGTTTATAAAAATGTATCCTTAAGGATATTTTCGTTAATCACTTATTTGATCTATTAAAGTACACAACCAAACACCTCTCGAAATAGAAAGACGCAAACACTCAAATTACTGACAAACTAATCTATGTGGTAGCATGTAACTCAATTCGTCATGCTCGGTCGTGACGAGTATTCTATCATAAGCTTAGCAATGATACACATCTCCACCGCTAAAGCTAAGGAGTAACAAGTTTATAAAGGTAAATATGGATTTTTTTTTGTATGGAAGGCTCTTACGGTTGATCATTCTACAATCTTTCACCAGAAGTACACTCCAACATGGCAGCGACACCCAGACATGGCTTGTAACAACGGAAATAGACATCGTGTGGTTCGATCACATCTTCATGCGAATTTAACACAACGGTTAGATGTAGACATGATTTATAGGGTAGGAACCTTCTTACTTTCACAAAAGTACGTATACCAATGAGGTACGAAAACTGCCATACATCGGCCCGTAACGACGGCTAATAGACACGCACTGTTCATATAAAATCCTATCCACTAGTAATCATACGGCTAATCTTACGTGAGAGGGAAGTAAATTGTTGTTTTAAATAAAATCAAGAAAACAAACAGATTAAGGACTAAGTACAAGTTGCTAGGACACTTTTTCCGACTTTAACATGATTTAAAGACACAAACTATTTACAACGTCTTGATCATCGATAAAAAACAACAACCTATGTGGTCCTTTCCCATACACGGTCAACCTTCATATTTATCCCAAAACTTTATATACTCTACAAGGTAAGTGACGATATCTTCCACTTTGTACAATACTTTTACATCGTTGATTTTTAGACGTATCAACGAAAAATCAATCCTTCGTGTAATTCCTTCGGTAGTTGCAAAACGATTATCTTCAAAATTTCTTTCTCTCTTTTTGTTGTATTTTTCTCATATTTTTTTTGCTAACTATGCTTCAAATCTCGGTGTAGTTTCACCATCTTCACGATCATAATAATTCTAGATAATTCCTTCGATAGTTCCTCGTTCTTCGGATTCACCATTAATTGTGATGGTAGTAAAATCACATGAGTTTTGACTACTAATATACATTCCCATTTGCAATGTGCAAATTTCCAACCGCACCAAAGATAGAAAATGACACAAGACTCGGGAAATACAAACTTTACACTTTAAGCAACTAGCAACTGTAAATTAAACTTAATATAACAGGGTAGGTGAAGGTGTAAGGGTGTAACGAAACAAATAGTTGGTGTAATTCCTAAAGGATTGGCTCTACGAGTTGTTCTAGTGGATCTTCTCTCTAAAGATGAGAGTGGAAAAGGGTTTAAACGGGAGGTTAACTAACTGGTGTAGTTAGTTAATAAGCAACATGTAAAGGCGATTTGGGTGTAATCCTAAAATTTACCAATTTAAACAAGTTACTCCATCTAAACCCATAGTACTTATCATTGCGGTCTCGAATAGATATACCAAGCCAAGTTCTAAAGTCTACAACATCACCGGCACACTCATATTTTGTGGAATTTGGGTAAACATTTGGAAACGAAAAGGCTAAATCCTCACAATATCTAACAAGAGTTATTGTGTGCGTGTTTTGTAACATGTAATTTCAAAAAAGTATGCTTGAAATTTTTTTGAATTTGAGCATAATTTAAGCATTTATGTAGGTGAAAAATTAGGAACGTAAACATTTCTATATTCCATCCCCACTTGATTATTCAAAATCCTCGTTGTTATATAAAACATTAATACAGGAATTTTAAAAGAATTGAATGAGGGAAACCCCCTTGATAATTGCACGGTAAATTCTCCATAGTTGATTTATGAGCTAGATTGTTGTGTTGTAAATCTGGTTGAATGCCAGCATGGTCTACCAATCACACATAGGGAATTCCTGAAAAATATGCATTCACCATCTTCGTCGATATGTTATTTCACAGAGGTCCCTGTAGAAAATATCGGAAGAACAATGTGTATTCCTATCTGGTACCTACGGTTAATTTAAACTAAAACTAAAACAAAAATACGGCAGTCAGTTTGGTGAGATTACGGCGTATTGCGTTAGTGAATACGCGTATTCCCAGATCTGACAATAATGTTTTAAAAGTGCAATAAAAATAAAGACTGATGACGTCCAGCAAATCCATACGCCGTATTGTATGGACGCGGGATACGCCATATTGATGTCTGGGACAGATAGACATGATAAAATTAAATAAACATTTCGGTGTTGTATCCGAGGAAGCTCTTTGTTTACAGCGGATTCTTTATGTTAGACTTTTATTCAAGCTTCATTATTTTTCCTCTCAGCACGCTAATGTGACCAGCGTTTGAGCTTTCTTCCGTCTTCGGCATTTTCTCTGAATGTAATCGGTCCTAGATTCAAATCTCCTTTGTAGGACCCCTTAAGCTTTTGGTATGCATGCGAGATTTCATTCTTCTCACCTTTTTCACTCACCTTCAATAATGGTGGGATTCTGTTGCATTGCTCATTAGTGTGGCGTTTAAATCTCGGATGTGATCGCACCATTTGGTAAGTTACTTCATTATCACTTTTGTAAAGGGTAGTTATCCCTTCGAACCGTTTTGCTTTAATTCCAACTTCTCTTAAGAACGGTTCGCCAATAATAACATCGCTCATTCCTTCATCACGATAAGCATCCATATCTTCTAAAACTGCAAAGTCAGTCACAATGGAAAAGGTTCCAACAAAAATAGGCACATCCATTACGGCTCCTACAACATTATTCCCTTTTTACACCATCTTATCTTTCATTATAGAGTTATGAAACTTTTTGGACATCACATTGACATACAATAACGGGTAGAAGTTGACGTGTGTAAATTCAAATCCTGTCATGCATGAGAACTTTAAGTTGTGAGCACAATCTATATGGATCTTCTTATTAGAGTCATAATAACTAGGGTAATCATCAATTCCAGTATCAAGATCTTCACCCATAGTTCTAAATTCCTCAATTACCTTACCTTCTTCAATGGTGGGCATCAAATCATCTCCTTGATTTCTCCTAAGCTCAAATGGTTCGTTTAGTTTATTTAATTTAATGTAATCTTCCAAGAAATGGTCTAATGATCTATTTAACACCAAAGTCTCTCCCACATTCTTTCTCTCAAACTTAGCATGTAGACCCTCCTAATTAAACTACTAGCAGGTCTAACACTTTTGAAAATAATCTTTTCTTCCCCGACTCTTAAAGTAATCTTTCTTTTGTAAACATCAATCTTAACACGGGCAGTAGACAAAAATGGTCTTCCGAGGATCAAGGGCACTTTGATATCCTCGGGCATATCAAGAATTATAAAGTCTAATTGGAAAACAAATTTACCAATACCTACTAGCACGTTTTTAGCAATTCCTTTTGGATATTTCACAGTCCTATCAGCTAATTCCACTATCAACCTAGTGTGAGCTAATTCTCCTAATCCTAAGTTAAGGTAGGTCAAGAGAGGCATTACACCAATGCTAGCTCCTAAGTCAACAAGGGCATTTTCAGAACAAGTATTATTAATAAAGCAAGGTAAAGTGAAACTCCATGGGTCTTTCTCTTTTCGGGGTATGGTGTCATTGATATGTGAAGCTCCATAAGCTTCCGCAAATTTTGGTCCATAGTTCCCTTCTTCTTCTTCATAGTAATGATTATCCAAACGACTTGGAAAATTAACCGTCGTTTGTCTTGACTTGTACAACAGCGTACTGTTGTGTCTAGTGGATACGGCGTATTGGGGAGATCCAATACGGCGTATCGAGTGTGAATCAGCTTCAATAGTAGTCGAGATTGATTTTACTTGATCTCTTGGGTTTGTTTCAGTTGAGCTCGGTAGGCTTCCAAATCTTCTCTCCTGTAGTACCTTGCTCATTTGCCCGATTTGTATCTCTAATGTTTTATTTGATGCTCCTTGGTTCCTTATGGCAGCATCTGTCGTAGCTCGGATTTCTTTGATCAAATTGGAATTTTCTTCGTGTCTCTTCGCTGATTCACTCATGAATTTGCCCAGTGTATCTTCCATAGATTGCCTTCGTTCTTGGTACGAAGGATTTGCGTTGTTCCTTTGATAGTACCCTGGAGTTGTTGCTCTATATCCCCCTCCTTGAAAAGGTCCACCAAATTGCATGTAGTAAGCTTCTTCTAGGGTCTTCCTTTCTTCTTTTAGTGGGCAATCTTTGGTGTAATGGGGTCCTTTGCATTGTTCACATCCTACTTGAGCAACATAAACTTTTTCATTCACCTTCTTGATCTCTCTTCCTAGATTGTTCAATTGTGCTTGTATAGCATCCAGTCCGTTAGAAGTCTCAGTACTTCTTCCTCTAGATGTTCCATTATGCCATTTTTGAGAGTATTCTGCCATTTCTTGGATGGCCGTTTTAGCATCGACATCAGTCATGGTTGGAATGGCACCTCTTGAGTCAAGAATCTGTCGTGTTGGAATATCCAACCCATTGTAGAACAAAATTACCTCCTGCATCTTAGTCAAATAGTGTTGAGGACACCTTATCAAGAGTTCTTTAAAGCACTCACATGCTTGATAAAGGGTTTCATCTGGCTCTTGCTGAAAGTTGTTGATTTCCCTTAATGTTCTTTGCACCGTCTTCGAACAGGTGGGCAATTATTTGTTCAAAAACTTAGTTTTAAGATCTTCCCAAGTTTTGATTGAACAAGTTGGTTCATTTCTTAGCCAACGACTTGTGGCTCCAGTTAAGGATATAAGGAAGACTCGGAGCATCAGTTGATCCACAGTGATGTTTGGAACATGGAATAAGTCAACGATTTCGAGAACTTTCTCAATGTGTTCATTTACATCCTCATTATCCGAACCGCTAAACGTGTTTTCTCGAATCTCCTTAAGAAATTGCCCTTTCAGTTCAAATTGATCTTTGTTATCAATTTTAGGCCTAGCAACTCCCGATTCATAGTTCGTTCGGGTCTTGTTCATGTATTGCTTCATGGTTTCCGCCACTGCTTCCGCTTCTTCTTCCTCCAAGTATTCTTGGTCAAAAAGTAGATTGAAATCAGGTGATCTCAATTCGTCAAGACATAGAGTCTTGAAGTGTCTCATTGATGATCAAAATTCTCGTTCAGGATCTTTGTAAGGTGTAAATAGTTCGTTTGTAGAGCTCCTTATCATGCACTACCTGAAACAAGGGATAAACAATCAATAGGATTTGCTTCGAAGAAAGATAGAAAAAAAATTTGCACAAAAATCAGATAGGAAAACCAAGATTTCAGCTTTTGTTTCAGATAATCGATACGCCGTATCCAAATGGGAAGTTGGGACGCCGTATAATCGTTGAATGAATACGCTGTTGTAATTGGACCCGACCCCCTGGGGACAGTCTGTGCCATCCCCCCCCCGACAGAGAATAGGATACGCCGTTATCCTGATGGAAGTGGAATACGCAGCATTCAGCTATCAACTTGAACAGTGTATTAAGAAAATAATTTAATTACATAAAACATTTAAACACACAAATATACAAGCCAAACAATTATAGTCATTATATAAAATTTACAGAATATACAAGAATATACACTAATCTAAATTACACTAATCCTAAGGGTTAGATCTAATCTAATGTTAAAAACAAAAATATCAAATAAAAATCAAGATTAATTTTCACTCCCCGGCAACGGCGCCAAAAACTTGATGTGTCGTTGTGTGGTGTATATTTTATTGATTCAAGTTTTAAATTTATATTTTGCCGACTAAACCAAAAACAAAACTTTAACGGGCAGTGAATCGGTAGTAGTTTCGTGGTAAGTGGTTCGTTCGTGAACACTTGAAGCGAGGTTAAATCTATCAATTTAATTAATATCTTGGTTATCTAATCTATGTTAATTCTATTCTATTCTAAACCTATGTCAGTCTAAATCCTAATTCTAACGGGAAAAAGGGGTTTTCAGCCTGAGAGACTGGCACGGTTTGGTTGGTGACTATAATCAATTCAAGGCACTTTAACACACGCGAGCTAATTAACAAAAGATAAAAGAGAGGTCGAGCCAAATATAAGAAAACTGTATTGACCATTATTAATCCGATTAGAATGTTGGTTTGTTTATTAAGTGCAATGATATCTTCCCTCGAGGCGGTATATCATTCTTAAGACTAGGCGTTTACATTTCCTAAGGACCTAGGACACATTAATTCTACACATTTTTAAAGCATCCGCATAAAGCATTCACTTATTTGCTGATTCATAATCTATAATGGGATTAAAGCAATGGTAGTATTGTTGACCCTAGTCATAGAGACTTTACACACTTTCCGCTTAATGGAAATTTATACATAGTTGGTCCACTTGGGGGTTCCAACTATTAATGGAATCAGAACTTTACTTGTTGAATTATCTAGGTCACCTACTAGTCAACACGATTAATAAACCATTGGCAATATCCAATTAACTAGTTAAGCCGAAGCGTATCCTAGTCAACAGATTTAGAAGCGACATATTTTTGTAACTCTTATTCTAGATGTATAAATTACTATATGGAGAGTTATCCCAGACTCTAGATCTACTGGTCAGTATCCTAGATTCAGCTTGAATGATTAATTGCATACAAAAAGCGCCGTAAACAAGTATAAATTGATAAACATAAACAAGCATTCAACGATAAATCAAGAAATCAAGATAAACAAATACCAAACATTCAGATCTTCATAATAATGGCTAATACCCGAAGGTATTAGCCTTCAAACGTCATAATAAATACAAAAGCAATTATTTAGCCAAGGTAAACTAACCGAGTTAACGAATGATACCAAAAACTGAACGATTACTAAAGTATATGGAATTACACGTTGCCTTCTATGGAATTGATAACGTTGCTCGACCTCTTCTGCTCTTTTTCTCCTCTGAAAATCGACTTTTATGGTTTAGGTATCGAGAATATGATTTAGCACACTTAAAACTTGTTTTTGAGTTTTCTATTTATAAGGTCTGGAAGTCGGTTCGATACGGCGTATCCAAGTATTGGATACGGCGTATTGGGGATTTCTTGGAGTAGGGACCACGCTTGATATCTTCCAGAATATTCACATACTATTTCTTGAATACGGCGTATTGAGTCTCTCTGGATACGGCGTATTGAGCTTTATCCATCTGTGGTCTTTGGTAAGTGCAGGCACGGATACGCCGTATCTTCCTTGATGGATACGGCGTATTGGTCTATAGAATAGTAATCTTCAAAATATCTTCATTTAAGCTCCAGAATGCGCGCCTTTTGCTAACTTTCACCAATTACTCCATAATTACTGCAATTCTCAAATATAAACGATTAAGTAACAATTCTTTGCAATAACTATACAAAATAGGTTAATAACATGGGATAAATGATGCTATAAAATAGACGTTATTTGATGTCATCACTGATATATAACAACGTTGTAATTGTTTATCTTGATATAGTAATTAATCTCCATGAAACAGTTTCTTGGGTCATTGAAGTATCTAAATCTGAGTTATAGCAAGCTTGTTACAATCGGTGGCTTTGAGGGGCTACCTGCACTTGAGAGGTTGATACTTACAAGATGTGAAAGTTTGACTCATGTGTGTGATCAATTTGTGAATGTGATTATCCCTTGTTGCTCTAGATTTGAAGCTATTGCAGTAAGCTTAAAAATATCGAAATCATCATTGAAAAAGTTAAAAAATGATTAAAGTTCTAAGATTAGACGGTGAGGAGCTTGCTATTTGATAACGAGAGGAAGCGTAATGATGTTGTTTGGATGACCGTTAGCAAAATAATTACATGCCGCTTTTCTTTCCATCACAAGTTAGTCGATCAATAGCCAAAATAGGTCTCACTTCTTTGCCATCTTCATAGTACCTTGTCTTAACAATACAAATTTACTCTAGTGAACCTTTCCATTTGGGGATTTCAGTAGCATGTTAATGTTTGAAGACTTATTTCTAGTTAGATAATCAATGATTCCATACCTGATTGTCTAAAAAAGCCTTAGTAGCTTTGAGCGTACTCTGTATGGAGATGTTCAATGTTGGAAGTAATTTTATGCCTTCGATACAATCAAACGTTTTGTATGTTGATGAATGTGTTTTACTTGAGAAATAACACTCCATCAAGATATGTCATTGTTGAATAAAACAATCAAGTAACCTAAAATTAATCTAACGAGTACGCAGCGGTTAGATCGAGTCTGCATATACAATTGAAATACATTGATACACATTAAGGAATGTTAAAAGGTAAATAGGAAACATACCCTTGTAGGACACCAAGCAATAAATAGAAACGAGAATAAGAATGACGTGACTAAATGGCCACCTCATAATGAGTGCTCACAACTACAGTAAACAAATACGTCCGGAATGCTAGCCGTGCTTCACGTATACCCAAACACCAAGTGTAATAGATTAACTATGGATCAATACCAAATAGCCAATAAATAGTTCTGTCGAGATCCTTTTGTCCCCCGGATCCAAATCCTTTTGTGTACGATATCGGACAACATGTGTTCGATCTGTTTTGATTGCTTTGTCTCTTTTTGAGAACGACCAGGCAATAAGAACCAAAAACGAGTTTCAAACCTTGGTCACGCCTTAACAAGGCTTGTAAAACCCAGATATTATAAGTCTGATATATCACTAGGGGAATCAATAACAGCTTATAAACACTTGTAGATGTTATCTAGCAGATCACAAGTAATAGATTAAAAGCTATGAACCCTAATTAGGGTTTATAGATTTGGTTTGATTAAGGGAAAAGAATGTAGATAATTTCTGTGTTTCTTGAGGTTGTAATTTTGTGAGAATGACCTGGGGTGAGGGCTTTAAATAGCCTTTACAACCCTACTCATGATAAGAGTAAAACTCTTCTCATGATAAGGCTCAAACTCTCCAAACTCAAGTCTTATCACATTCCATCTTCCCTTCTTATCAACAATGAACCTAGACATTCATGGAACCCTTCTAGATCCTTCATTAGCAGGCCAAGAACATTTAGGACAGCCTTAGGATATTGTCTAATTCATTTTTGTCCTTTTGGTTTACATTCGAAAGTGTACGTGAAATTAAAACGCATTCTAAATGTTTTAACGTGTATGCCCCCAATAGGCTCACACACTCCTAGTCGTGACCGAGCTAGTCCAACTTACATAATCCAACAGCTCCCACTTGGGAGTTGGGTAAGTAGCAGAAAGCTCATTCCACTAACGACTGATAAGTCTAGTCAACATCACATTCGTTTTTCTAAAACTAGAAGTGTCTAAGGATCAAGTTTCAATAAACATTCTCAGTAGCATGGTCATTTGTCTTGCTATAATCATTCCTTTGTTACAGATACCATTAAACCATGGATATGGATCCTAACTCATTTCATATAGTTTAACTATTTAGATTTCATCGTTATAGAATTCAATTCAGAATATACCAAATTGTAATCAAGAACTCATTTTTATTACCTTTGGGTTTCGGCCAAACAATATCCTGTATATTTGGAGATGGCGCCAAGGTATTTATTCTGCACATATCAAGTGGTTAGGAAAAATTCTTTGTTGATACAGTGTTGTGAATGCTGTTTCACATCACTTCATAATAGTCTTTATAACTACCCATTTTTAGGACATCGTTTGACATAGAATTAAAAAAGTGATATCCACACATTACCAGACCTTGTTTTTATTCTCAAGTCTAAGGATGACTTAACTAACCATTTTCAAATTTTACTTATGACAACGGATCCATAAAGTAAACATTTGAAGGTTGGGGTGTCCAATACGCATCCCTTGTGAGTAACACATGAGTTTGGTGGGAACCTTCCATATATTCAAAGAATACAACCAACACTCACATTTGCCTTATGTAACAATACTCCCATATTGTTAACCAACCAATGACTTAATTAGGAATGATAAATCATTCAAGGATTAAATATGCAAATATAGGACAAACAATTATTATATGATGATTACAAATATCTCGTATCTTTATTCATCAGAAAATATAATTGTCTTACAATTCCAATTATCCAAATGACTAATAAACACAGATTTACATGAAATACTAGTGGAAGCATCTCCAATATCCTAGTTAAGTTCTGATATGCTTTGGAAAAAGCCAACGCTTTTGTTATATGGATCAGCTAAGGTTGTCATCTGTGTGAACTTTTTCTAAACTTTATGTCACAAAATTCAATAAAAACTTCGCGGAGGTTCATGTGAACTTTGGCATGAGAATGTCTAGAACCTTTAGTGATTCCCGACTCATTAGCTATAGCCGATTGCTGCACAGTATTATCACAAAATACATATTAATGGGTTTGTCAATTGTTGGGAAAAACAACACGGCCCATAAAGAATTTCCCTAACCCTATACGGCTTCCTTATAAGCTCATCAAAGGCAGCAATATTACTTTTAGTTCTGCAGCATGAAGTAGCAAAACATGCTTTACTTGGCACTTCTTCCAATCAACACACCTTACATTCAAAACGACACATATCCAGTCTAAGACTTGAGGTTCATCACAGGCATCCGTCAGTATCCAGCATCAGTGTAGCAAGAAACTGAGCTTCTCATTTTAGATTCACTTTCGTCAAACTTAGATAAAATGTCCTTTGTTTCTGAGATACTTTTTTTTCAGAATGTTGCTTAACAGTAGTCCAGTGTAAGATCCCTAGATTTCTGTTGGAATCGGCTTGTTTGTTCTGAGTGACGCCAACATCAGGGCAAAGTACTCTCACAGCTACATAATGAACCCACAGCCGACGGCATATGGAACTCTTTGGCATGTGCTTTAACTCAGCAGGTGTAGAAGCACCTTGTGATTTACTCAATCTAAGCTTATCTTGCTTATGGGATACTTCCACGTTTGGAATTCTCCATGTGAAAACGCTTTAAGATTTTTTTTGTATATGCACTTTGACCATAGCGTGATCAACCGTCGTGAATCTATCTTGTATAGAACTTGATTCAAGAATATATGCAGCTTCACCTAAATCCTTTCATAGCAAAAACATTTTCAAGTAGGATTTAACATTTGTAATATTGGAATGTTGTTTCCCAATGTTCAATGTGGTCATCGACATACAAGATTAGGAAAGTGACATTACTCCCTACTAAGCTTTTAGATATAACACATGGCTCATCAGCATTTTGGATGAAACCAAATTTCTTTATTTCATCGTCAAAAGTTATTCTATTGGCACTTGATGCTTGCTTATTTAGCCCATAAAATTGGATACGTTTCAGATTGCATACTCGGTTTGGATATTTTGATTGACAAAAACCTTCAGGTTGCTCCATGGTAACCTCTTTCATTTGAGATATCCATTGAGGAAGGCAGTTTTGAAACATCCATTTGCAATTCTCATTAGTCTATAGTACGACAGCTATGCTATAAGAATCCTAATATGCTCTAATGTCTGCTACCAGCGAGAGGAAGGGTTTCATCACATATTCAATCACTGGGGTTTGAGTTTCGGTCCCTTCGCCACAAGACGTGCTTTATAGGGTGTACAGCTACATCCTGTCGGTCTTTTTTCTTTATGAGCCACTTGTCACAACGGTATTGCCATCTAGGAGGCTGTTTTCCAAGATCCATACTTCAGGTGTTTTATGGATTGAATTTCTACATTCATAGCATTAAGCCATTTATCAGACTCAGGTTTCTACAATGCTGCACTTTATAGTTAGCGAGTTTCACCGAGAATCCCCTCACTCTTGTTCCTACCGTATCGATGTATAAAGACATACGATCTGTGGGACGTCGTGTCCTTGTGGACCTACGAATGGGAATGATATCACTTTGAGGTTCATCTATTTCTAGATCATCATCTTCATGATTTAAGCTAGTGTCTATAGAAGGATGCGTATCTTCTTCTTGAATAATTTCAAGATCTTCTAGACTCCCACTTGCTTCTTGATTTATAAGACTATTCTTTAGGAATTCAGCATTCTAAGCAACAAGGACTTTGTTCTCGGGTGGGTAGTAGAAAGAATATCCCATTGTTTCCTTTGGGTATCCTATGAAGATACACTTAATAGACCTGGGTTCTAACTTGTCAGGCTTAGTAAGAGTATCTCGCTTAACAAGTGCCTCACAACCCCAGACTTTTAAGTAAGATAACTTAGGGGCTTGCCCATGCCATACTTCGTATGGTGTCTTTTTAACCTTCTTAGTTGGAACCATATTGAGAATGTGTGCATCAGTCTCAAGAGCATAATCCCAAAAGAACTTTGGAAGAGTTGTTTGACTCATCATGGATCGAACCATATCTAGTAGGGTTCTGTTTCTCCTCTCCGACACACCATTATGTTGTGGAGTGTAAGAAGGAGTACGATGGGCGATAATCTCATGATCCTTTAGATGATCCAAAAACTCTTGACTCATATATTCGCCCCCACGATCAGAACGTAGCAATTTTATGGTCTTACCGAGTTGATTTTCTACTTCCTTTTGAAACACTTTAAAAGTTTCAAACACTTCATGTTTATGCTTTAGTAAGTAAACATAACCATAACGACTAAAGTCGTTAGTGAAAGTGACGAAGTAGTTTGCTCCTTGTCTTGACATGATCTTAAATGGGCCACATACATCGGTGTGTATTAGTCCAAGTAAGTCTTTGGCCCTATCCACTTGATGTGTGTAAGGTTTTCTTGCCATCTTTCCAGACGTACAAGGGACGCATTTTTAAAAAGCCCTAAGGTCAGTTGAATTAAGAAGTCCATCGTGTTGCAACTTCTCAATGTGTTTCTTGCTTTTGTGTCCAAGATGACAATGGCACAAAAGAGCAGAGTCCAAGTTAACTTGGCTATTTTGTTGCTTACAACATACATAGAACTTTCATTTGTATAAGAATTAGACAAGTCAATTTTAAAAATACCATCCCGTGGGACAGCATTAGAATAAACCATGTTATTCCTAGAAACTTGAATTGAATTATCCACTAAGCGATTAACATAACCGTCATCATGAATGTTGCAAAAATCGGCCTAGGCGGCCTTGTAATCGTCGATTAATCGCTACTCGGCCATATACCTTGAAAAATAAGGCAAATCGGATGAAAAATCGGTCTGGTCAAAAATTGGTAAAAAATGGTCAAATCGGTCAAATCGGACAAAAATCAGTCAAATCGGCCTAATCGATCAACGAAAGTCAAACATTTTTTTTACAATGTGACTTTGAATTGTTAACTGT
>BQNB010028681.1:0-56415 GCA_026074375.1 Tanacetum coccineum
TTCACAGTCAACCTTGATTGTGCTAGATGTGAATATCTTTCCATTAGGAACCCACCTAAGACCAACTGTCTTGAAAATTCTACCCGTCTGTTTCCACCTAAGACAAGATCTAGGAATCATTGTTTTCTCATGCACAGTGGAAGTCTTTTTGATTGAAAACCTGTCTTATAGGGATTTGTCTTTCTGGTTTCGTTGCAATACTCATTTGCTTTACAAGTTTGTTTCTGTTTGTTATCTCATAGGATGGAACCTTAGCACGCGAGTTGACTTCATTTCGGAATTTTGTTACACAAGCATCATGATTGGCATTAAAGACACATTTCTGACATGTCGAGCAAACAAAATGTTTGGAGTCAGAAAAATTTCTTGAATTCCTAGAGTGTTTTGCTATGGGCACGGTCTTTGTCGTTACGCAACTACTCTTAGATGCATGCCAATTCCTAGAATTTTAGTTATTGATCCTAGGTTTTGATTTGCTACAATTAGCTGTGCTTTGTGATTTAGTAGAAGGCATCACACTAGGTCTTGAATTCCTACCGCGCTCTTGTGTTTTTTTCTTAGCTTCCTCTAGATAGTGATTATGAACCATGTCATTTGAACTAAATCTTGGCATGTTCTTTGAACTATTCCTAGATTCGCTAGATGAAATCACATGATGAGGTTTTACAACAACAAATTCTCTTTCCTTAGGCAAATAATGTGTAGTGTCTGGTTTTGACAAATTGTTATTGACATCAACTTGGGAAGCAAATGATGGCTTTGAAATTCTAGGCCGTTCAGATTTAAACGCAGTCGGTTGTCTAACAACTGATTGGTTTCTATGTGGTTTTAAAACCAGTTTCTCTAAGATTGATGATTTTGCAAACTTAGTATTCATACTATTTCCTGTTAATTTTCTTAACTCATTTTTTAATGCTGCAATTGCAAATCCTTTTTCCTAAAGTTGAGCTTTGAACTTAGCATTTTGAGCAATCAAAGAAGTTGTGTGTTTTATAGACTTAGCTCTCATTGTCTTGATAGAATCAGACAGTTCTTTATAATACCTTTTCAAAGTCTTATTTTCCTTAAGTAATTTAGCCACTTTACATTCCATATCGATGTTTATTGTTTCAATTACATCTATGTCATGTTTAATCTTGGCTTCATTACTTTTATCTTTCAAAAATTGACCATGTTGCCCTGATTTTAAAACATTGTTTTGCAATTGTAGTTCAAGATGAATACAATGTGCATCCATTCTTGAAAAATCTTTTTGAAACTGGGCATCGATCTTTTTAAGACAAATATTTTCAGATTCGAGAGAATTGATTTGAGAGTTCAGTTTGCTTGTTATCAATTAATGTAGCAAGTAAAGGACGTTTGTCATGACATTGTTCAACATTTTGGTCAATCTCTCCTTTATTATTGAATTCAGGTTGCTCATTATGTTGTTGTCATGTAGCAAATACATTATTTTCACCAGTCATTTGTACCTCATCCATTCGCTCTTCATCATATATGGGTTTGATATATGTATCATCAGCATCTACATCATTCCCTGAGCTTCTGCTTGTATCATGCTTTCCAGATTTTATCCCACTGCTTTCTGTGTCAACCAAACTAGCATTTAATACGTTACTCATATCAACCTTTTCCTCTGTTGTCTGCATCTGTCTTTCATTCACCCTGCTGTCATACTCTCTTTAATGCAGTGCACTTTTATCAATCGACTTTTTAATATATTCCATGTGTTAGATCAGTGTATCACGGAATTCTCGAACCTCGAGTTAAGTGTATTCTAAAAAGTACTTGCGTGTCATTATAACATATTCACCATCCAAATAAATCCGTAACTTGATGAAATTCTAAAACTGTGTCTCGAGTACTTGAAAAGCAACCATGGATCCAATCTCTTGAAAGTCTCAACATCTTGACGAAAGAGTGTTGCAAATGCGCGTTTGAATCTACACTCGGTTCGAGTTCCTTTTAATTCGTTGTTTGAAAGAAGTTTGAGGTGTAAATGAAGTCGTCAAAAAGATACCATGCAACTTTCTTTTGCTTTGTCTTGCATTAGTTGCATTTGTTGTTCTTTCGAATCGAAACACAAAGATAAAGTATCTTTCGTTTCCATTTAATGTGAAGTGAAAATGATTTGTAGGATCTTCAACCCCCCAAACCAACATCCCTATCTTGAGCAGATTCTGAAACTTTGATGTAGCTAAAACAATCTTCTATTTGTCATTGACGTGCACAATGAATTGTGTCAGAAAGAAAAAACTCACACCAAATATACTGCGAATTGTGATTGGGTCTTGGTGAATATCCATTCGGGGGTACATGCGGGAAATCAACAACAATTCTTCTCACGTATATAGAATACTTCATAAATCATACTAAGTGAAGTAGTATGCACTACTTCCCCCTGGAAGTTAACCTGGTAACATCAATGTACACATTTCCCCCCATGATGGTTTCGAACTCTCGAAGCATCATTGTTGTGTACGTCTATATACTTGAGAAGTTCTTGTCTTAAGCATAAATCTTGAAAAGTTATGAATGTAGTTGAAGAACTTTGAAAATTTTGCTTAGACTGTGAAGTTCAACATTAGTCTTAGTACTAGTAATATTAATATCCCATGAGAGTTGCTGATTAACAATTTTCTACCTTTAAACTCTCTGCGCTAACCTTACCAACCTAGTATTCTGTCGGCTATGTGTGACCACTTGGTGAAGTAAACCGATATACCAAACTTGAAATTGAAGTAAGATCCCCTAAATTTGTTACTTAAGCTTGCACTGTTGTTGATTAAAGAACGGTGCAAGATTAAATCTCTAAGTACTCTATACTCGTCATTAAAAGTATAAGACGTATGACACCTCTTGAAACTATCCACATCTGCATCTGCGTGTGACACTGAGTACTCTAACGTAACTCCTTTAAGTGATAGCTATAACCCGTGAGTACTATAATGTAACTCCTTACATCAGGTATAACTAGATAATCCAAGTCTTAATCATATTCCTTCTGTATATACATTCAAGCAAGTCATCAATCGACATATTGGGTTTGAAGAAAAGAACTACAAAGTAAAAGGAAGTCTCGATGATGAAATAAGTAGACGCCTTCGTGAAACTCACTTCAATGTCAAATAAGGGATACAAGATCAACTTCGTGATCACTTGTCATTTATTCCTCCCTAACCTCCGGATCGTTTATTTCTTAATGATTTCTTATTGGTAACAAGTGCTACCAGAGCTTAGGGGGAATTCGTGTTTGTGTTTTTGCTTATTTGGCCGAGTTGTTGCTTATTTATAAGCAAAATAAGCCACGACTTCTTGTGGTGTGAGCTTATTTCATCAAAAAGCTTGGTACTTTCTTATCTACAATATTTTGTGATAACTTTGTGGTAAACTTAATCCAAAAACAACAACTTATTTGATCAAAAATTGTGGTTTTTGCTTATTTTTGAAAAACGTCACTTATGATACAATTTTCGATCATTCATGCTTATTTGTTGTTGTTTTGGATCATCCATTTGTACTTTCATCATCTACATGCTTATTAGAAGCTTATTCATGTAACAAATAACTTATTCAAACACAAAAATCTGGGTTTTAGTTTTAAGATTAGCGGTTTGTGTAAGGTGATGAAGATTAGCGAAATGTGTTTGAAGATTAGCGGTTTGTGCACAATAGCGGAATGTGCAATAGCGGAATGTGCAAAATCGCGGAATGAGCAGTAGTGGAATGTGACAATCGCGGTTTATGCCATAGCGGAATGTGCAAATAGCGGTTTATGTAACCTGGTCACAGTTTACATCAGTTTACTGGTCACGGTTTTTCTAAACTGGTAGCGATTTATGTCACTTTTGGTAGCGGTTTGTGTTTACAGGGGATAATTTAATAGCGGTTTATGACATTTTATGAACAAAAACCCTACCAAAATTCTTCAAAACTTCTACGGAATATGTCTAACACAAACACCAAAGCAAACACAACACTTAACCCTAAAACGATCATTAAAGATTCACTTAAACAACAAACGACTTCAGATTCGGATTAAAATGACAAGTGATCACGAAGTTGATCTTGTATCCCTTATTTGACATTGAAGTGAGGTTCACAAAGGCGTCTAGTTATTTCATCGACTTCCTTTTACTTTTTACTTCTTTTCTTCAAACCCAATCTATCGATTAATGACTTGCTTGAACGTATTTAGAAGGGATATGATTAAGACTTGGATTATCTAGTTATACCTGATGTAAGGAGTTACATTGTAGTACTCACGGGTTATAGCTATCACTTAAAGGAGTTACATTACAGTGCTTAGTGTCACACGCAGATGCAGATGTGGATAGTTTCAAGAGGTGTCGTAAGTCTTATACTTTTGCTGACAGGTATAGAGTACTTAGAGATTTAATCTTGCACCGTTCTTTAATCAACAATAGTGCAAGATTAAGTAACAAATTTGGGGGGTCTTACTTTAGTTTCAAGTTTGGTATATCGGGTTTACTTCACCATGTGGTCACAGCAATATCTAACAGAATACGAGGTTGATAAGTTAGCCAGAGAGCTTAACGGTTGAGATGTAATGAGCAACTCTTACGGGATATTATTGTACGATTCCAAGACAATGGTACTTCACAGTCTAAGAAAAATTTTCAAAGTTCTTCAACGACATTCATAACTTTTCAAGATTTAATGCTTAAGACAAGAACTTCTCGAGTATATGGACGTACACAACAATGATGCTTCCGAGAGTTCGAAACCATCATGGCGGAAAATGTGTACGTTGATGTTACCAGGTTAACTTCCAGGGGTGTCAACTTCCAGGGGGAAGTAGTATATACTACTTTACTTAGTATGGTTTGTGAAGTATTCTGCATACGTGAGAAGAATTATTGTTGATTTCTCACATGTACCCCTGAATGAATATTCACCAAGACCCAATGACAAGTAGTAGTAGTAGTTGGTGTGGTTTTTCTTCTACATAATCCCGCTGTGCACTTTAATGACAATAGAAGATTGTTCGAGCTACATCAAAGTTTCAAAATTTGCTCAAGATAGGGATGTTGGTTGGGGGAAGCTGATTCAGAAACTTCACCAAAAAGGAGTCTATGAAGAAAGCTTTTCAAGACATGCGGCATAAATTGGGGGGAAGTTAATCCAGTTCAATCATACTATAATGTTTCTAGAAAAAGTAAAGACAATGAAGATCCAAGCTGGAGTACAAGTTTCAAGACGAGGAGAACTCAAAAGACATCTTCAGCTTTGGAAGCGCTTTGGAAGACATTATTTTATTGTAAGTGTGCTTGTTAGGAACATTGTAAGTAATTTCGTATGTACACATATTGAAGGAAGATTGTTAGCCTTAAAATATGTTGACTTATACGGAATTACATTAGTTATCATTAGGCAAGACCCGCAAGGACTAGAATTGTTAAGTTAGAATAGTTTCCCTCGTTCTTGACCTATATATACCCCCTCCATACTTCCATGGAAGGGTGAGGATTCATTTTGTAAAAGTGTGTGTGTTCTTGTTTCTCTCTCTAGACACACATATCTTCTCTCTACTTTATCTCTCTAATAATATGGCTTCTTATTTGTTAACAGGTAACATGTAACCAATTCGCTCAATTTTTTAGTCGTGACGAGTATTCTATCATAAGCTTGGCAAGGATACACATCTCCACCACTAAAGCTAAGGAGTAACGAGTTTATAAGGGCAAATATGGGTTTTTATATTAAGGCTTAGGGTTGATCATTCTACAATCTTTCACCAAAAGTACCACACCAACAAGGCAGCTAAAGCACACATACATGGCCGTAATGACGAAATAGACATGTGTGTTCGATCACATCCTCATTCGAGTTTAACCAAGGGTTAGGATAAAGAATGATATAGGGTAGGGATTGATCTACTTTCACAATAGAATAAATCACGAGACAGTGAGTACCTGCATAAGGGCGTAATGACTAAATAGTACCATGCATGCTCATACACATCCTTGTTGCGTAAAAACCCATGGTTAATGATAGGAAGGGAAATAAATTTTGTTAAATAAAAATTACGAAGCGATAGATTAAGGACTAAGTACAACGTTGCTAGACACTTTTCCGACGTTACCATGATAAAGACACAACTATTTACAGACGTCTTGATCATAGATCAAAAACAACAACCTAAGTTGGCGTTCCCATAACGGTCAACTTCCTTACATCCCATACTTTACAAGACAAGTGGCGATATCTACCACTTTATACAAAACTTTACATCGTTGATTTTTTGTACATATCAACGAATAATCGATCCTTCAAATAATTCCTTCGGTTATGCTTCTGCGAAACGATTATCTTCAAACTTTACTCCTCTTTTTTGTTGTAATTTTTCTAATTTTTTCAAAAAAAAATTCATAACACTATACTAACTGCAAATCTCGGTGTAATTTCACCATCTTCGTGATCATAACAGCTCCGGATAATTCTTCATTCTTCGAACGTACCAATAATTGCGATGGTAGTAAAATATTACATGGAGTTTTGACTACTTTATACATTCCCATTTGCAATGTGCAAATTTCTTCCAACCGTACCAAGATAGAAAATGACACAAGACTCGGGAAATACATAATTTACACTTTAAGCAACTAGCAACTGTAAATGGACTTAATCTAACAGGGTAGGCTAAGGTGTAAAGGTGTAACGAAACAACCTATTTGGTGTTATTCCTAAAGGATTGGCTCTACGGGTTTTTCTAGGGGTATCTTACTCTTATAATGAGAGTAAACAAAGGGTTTATATGGGTTAAAATATCGGTGAAGTTAGTTAATAAACAACATGATGACTTTTTGGTGTAATACTAAAAATTTACAATTTAAACAAGTTACTCCATTAAAGCCATAGATCATCATGTGGACCTCAAATAGATTTACCAAGCAAGTTCTAAAGTCTACAACATCACCGGCACACTCATATTTTGTGGAATTTTGGGTAAACATTTAGAAATGGATAAGGTTAAATCCTCACAGTATCTAATAAGGGTTATTGTGTGCAGGTTATGTAGCAGGTAATTTCACAAAAGTGAAAAATAGGACAAGTATACATTCTAATTCTCATCCCCCCACTTGAATTATACAACGTCCTCGTTGTATGAATAAAACATTAAAAACATGATTTAAAAAGAATTAGAATGAGAAACTCCCTTGATATTTGCTCGGTAGTGATTCTCCATGTAAATTTATTATGCAAGATTTCCAGATCGTCGATACTTTACCATATTGTTGATTTTTTTCCTTTGAGGTCCTGTGCAAAATATAGGAATACAAGTGCAATCCATCTCTGGTGTATTCGTTTGGTTAGACTCGATAAACCTAAAACTGTACTAGGAAATGATACACCATAATCCATGCTCAGGATACGCCGTATTTGATACCAGTATAGGCTATAGTCATTTAATGAATACGCATATAGACTGTGTTGAAAATAAAGACTGGATAACGTCCAGAGGTCAATACGCCGTATCCATGGGGTTTGGATACGCCGTATAGACAGTCTGGAAAGACAGACTCGATAAGAAAATTGAAAATACATTCCAGGTTATCTCCCGGCAAGGCACTTTTGTTTACAGAAAAGTCTTTAAGTTAGACTTGCCCCAATTTAATCCCATCCTTATAAAACAATTTAGGGTCGAACGGGATGCCAAATGGCACATACAAATTCTTGATTAGGAAAATGAATGACATCCCTTTGTTAAGATGATTCCAAGTCATGATATTAAAATTTAATTCCTTAATAAAAGTTTTAGTTTTGAAAATTTTATTAGATGTATCATGACTTGTTTCCAAAAGCTTATTTGACCTTTGTGCATAGGCACCATCATCAGTATTTATTACATTACCCCCCGAAGAGTGTTTGATATCGATTTTACCATCTTTATTGTCCTTATCCGATTTTAAATCATCGGGATAAATTATGTTAAAAGGAAATAGATCATTAAAGTATAAAATGTTTTGTTCCTCTTCATCACATTCGGACAATGATGTTTCATCTTTCAAATTAAATTCATCGATATGTTGAGGACTTACAACAGGTTCAGTTAAGAAATATGATTTAGACATTAGAGCATCATTGTAAACAATAACTGGAAATTCATTCTCAAAATCTTTAAAGAAGTCTAAATCTCTAAAATAACTGACCGTAGGCTTGGGTGACGGAAACGAAGGCATATTGACTTTATCATTTTCATTTTCAGAATCGTGTTTCAAATCGTCGGACATGAATTATTTTATAAGAAAGTGAATTTTTGTCTTAAATCACCGTGTAATCTTCATCGTCGGATTCGTCAAACGATATTCTAAAGTCAATTTTATTGTCGTTAAAAGAACTTATCGTGGGTTCACATGAGAGTGCTTCTTCAGATGTTAATTCATTATTAAAGACTATAGCTGGGAATTCAGTTTCAATAGATCTGAGGTCGTGAACGTCTTCATTACACCAGATCTTACCGTACGTAGCAGTCTACCAGTTATACACCTGACCATGCCTACGAGCTTTTTCTTCTTCAAGCCTGATATACTCTTCCATAGTAATGTTGGGGTCGTCCATATTTACCTGTAATAAATTTTCTAGGAAAGAAATATGTTAAATAGCTTAATACGCCGTATTGATGATAGAGTCGAATACGTTGTATTGGTTTGAAGAAAACTATATGTCGTATCCAATAAATTGAATACCCTGTATTCAGTATTTGACTCAGAATGTTACAGCAGGTTGTAACAATGCAAAAAACACACAAACACGCAATATGCAAAATATACAATGCAGAAAATTAAACACACAAACAAACATACAAATATGCAAATTAATCAAGCTAAACTAAACTAAAACACTAATAAAAACAAGAATTAAACTTCACTCCCCGGCAGCGGCGCCAAAAACTTGATGTGTCCTTGTGTGGTGTGTAATTTTATGATTTCAAGTTTTAAATTTATATTATGCCGACTATACCTAAAAACAACATTTTAACGAGCAGTGTACCCGGTCAAGATGTAGCTTCATTGGTAAGTAGGGTGTCGATCACTAAGAGCGAAAGCATTAACTCCTAATTCTATCAGTATTTTAGTTATCTATGTTAGTACTAAATTAATCTAATTTATGTCAAACCTAAGTTAAACCTAAACTAATGATAAGAGTTCGCCTAAGAGTCTGGCACAATTTTGGGTATCTACCTAAGGTTTTAATGACAAGTAAAGCAATAAACACACACAAGAAGAATAACAAACGATAGAGGAGCGGTCAAGACTAATGTAAGGAAAACATATCAACCATGAATAATCCGATAAAATGCAGGTTTGTTTAATAGTGCAATGATTGACTTATCTCGAAGGGCATATCATTCCTAGACTTAGGCGGTACTTCTTTCTAAGACCTAGACATGCTAATTCTGTCACAATTAAACGTATCTGCATAAAGCTAGCATTTGTTGAATATAATGTATCTTAGGAGATTAGTAATGGTGTTTTGTTTTTTTTTTATTCTAACTAAACCCTAGCTCATGGAAACTTTACCCACTTACTGCTTAACGACACTTTATATACTAGTAGTCCACTGTCTGAGTCCTTACCAATAGAATAATAACATACTCGTTGATCCCAGGATCACCTACTGGTCCAACTAATCTTACTAATCTAAAGGCAAAGATAGGTCAATATTCGTGATCCTATGATTCTAGATATGTAAATTGCTATGTAAGAACTATTGATCTCTAGTTAAGACTAAAGGCGATATCCTTGATATGGATTGAATTGCAAATTAAAAGCACATTACGAGTATCTGTGATAAACATAATAATAATCAACGATAAATTAAGCAATCTATATAAACAAACCAAACATTAGATCTTCCTAAAGGTATTAGCCGATAGTCATTGTAAAAATACACACGGTTTCATATATGAACGATTAAAGAAAAGAAACCTTAACCGAACGCGTATTGGGTTGTGCGAAGATTACAAGAGTTTTCCTATGATCTTGAGGCTCTTTTCTGACCTTCTATGCTCCTTTATTCGTCTCTTGGTCGACTTGGTGGTTTAGGGTTTCACTTGCATACCTAAAACTGAGTTTAGGGTCTTCTATCTATAGCGTCTGGAAACTGGTCGATACGGCGTATCCAGGGACATAGATACGGCGTATCGAGGGTTTCTTGGAGTAGGGACTACGTTTGATATCTTCTAGAATCTTCACCTTCTATAACTTGAATACGGCGTATAGGATATTCTAGATATGGCGTATTGATCTTGTTCCTTCGTGGTCTTCAGTGAAGTATAGGCACAAATACACTGTATCTTCCTTGATGGATACGGTGTATTGTTATGTCAGAATCAGTAATCTTCATATTTCTTCATTTAAGCTCCAGAATGCGTGCATTTTCATTAACTTTCGCCAAGTACTCCATTATTACTGCAATTCTCAAATACAAACGATTAAGTAACATTTCTTTGCAATAATTATACAATATGGGTTAATTACATGGGATAAATGATGCTATAAAAGTGACGTTATTTGAGGTCATCAGTAGGCTAAGGTGAAAAGGTGTAACGAAACAAATATTTGGTGTAAGAATGGAATGGAATGGCTCAACAGGTTTTTCTAGGGGTATTTTACTCTAAAAATAAGAGTAAACAAAAAGGGTTTATACGGAGATTAACTAACCTGTGTAGTTAGTTAATATCACAACATGTATAGGCTTTTTGGGTGTAATCCTATAAATTTACTAGTTTAGAAAATGTCACTCCATCTATTAAAAATAATGCTTATTATTGTGGTCTCGAGTAGATATACCAAGCCAAGTTCTAAAGTTTACTACATCACCGACACACTCATATTTTATGGAATTTGGGTAAAAATTAGGAAACGAATAAGGCTAAATCCTCAAAATATCTAATAAGGGTTATGTGTGTGGGGTCATGCAACTAATAATTTCATAAAAATAAGCTCACTTTTTTTAAATTTAGGCATATTAATGTAAAAATAGGACAAGTAAGCTTTCAAATTCTCCCCCCCCCCCACTTGAGATATACAAAGACCTCATTGTATAAATACAACATTAAAAACGGGAAATTAAAAGAATTAGAACGAGAAACTCCCCTGGGATTTGCTCGGTATGATCTTCCATGTTGCGTTTGTGAGAAAGATTTAGTTGTGAAAACTCCCCTGAATCCTAGTACGAACAGCTTCCACACTGTATTCCAGACTATATGTATCTCACTAATTCGTTCGGTATGTATCAGCAAGTTCCTGTCTTAAAAATAAGAAAAAAATTGCAAATTCTATCTCCAGATTATCATTCGGTGTGTTTTCAACAACAAGCCTCGATTGAAGGGTTTTGGACAATGTCGTGAAAATCCATGAAAGAACAATTGAGTAAATCTTTAACCATTCCTAAGTGGGAAGAGCTGGATCACTAGAGGATGTTGCATCAGTTGATTCACCTAAAATATGATTTATAAGTTCATGCCCTTGACAAAGGTTATTGAAGAAGTACGTCTAAGATGCATAGTTCATCTCATCAACATCCAACTTAACGAGAACAAGAATGTTGAGGTTAGTAATGATCATGAGTTTATCCAAGAGCAAGATAGAGGGTGAAGCACTAGTAACAGTCACGATGATGAAGTGGGGTTTGTTTTTGTGGTCGAATCAAACAAGCAGGCGAATAATAAAGTTGAAGTGGGAGACTATAAAGTTTACCAAGAAATCAAACAATAAAATGCAACAACCAATAAACAAGCAGCGAGCACTATAAACGTTGCAAACATACTAACAGGAATATTCAATCAATATGCAGAAACAGAAAAAAATACATGTGACAACTAATAACACCACAATAACAAAACAAACTACAAATCTCGACTAAAGGGAAGTCGAGACGTAAACAATGCGATAAAAATTGTCGCAAATCAACAGGAAGTAACAAAAAAATCAACTGGGGGGATCGACTAAAATTTTTAGGGTTTATGGTCGACTGGCTCGTGATACCATGTAAGATAAGTGAATTTTGTATATCTTATTAAAATGAAATCGTATACATTATATATAGTAAATAATATTGAAGCCCTAACAAACTATAGATTTGGGCCTTAGCCCATACAAAAAATATACGACTAACAGTTTTAGGGTTTATCCTCTAAGGTAAATATTCGAGTCTTGCATGTTGTCCAATTGGATGTCACTGTGGGCTCGAATCATTAACTACTAATTTTCCGTTCTAAAGAAACACCTAAATAGGTGTTTGTTTAATTTTCCTTTCACTATAACCAAATTGAAAACCTAAATGGGTGTTTCTTTTATATGACAAAATTATGTTTCTTTTTTTTTCCTAGATGAATTACGAGAATCAACTTTTCAACTTTTTTTCAAAACAAAACCCAAATTGAAAACTTAAAAACACATAAAATATAATACAAACAAACCATAAACACATCCCACTTAATTCCAAAAGTCACAATTGCAATTTTAAGAACACATCAAATATTAACAACTTTGAGAAAAAAAGGCTTAACATGTTGAAAGAGTGTTAGCATTGCCTTTCATTCATTCATCATGCAATATCTATACAAGAGATATCGCTATGGGGGGGTCCCCCCCCAAAATGGGGGGGGGGGGGTTTTGGGGGGGGGGGAGTAAAGTAAGGTTACATAACAACCTAAGATATATTTACAGACTAAATACACAAAAGAATACATAGCAAACTTATCCATAAGTTTGTTACAAAAGATATGTTTAATAGTCCCCCACAGATGAAGCGGGAGGCGCAACGGATGTTGAGACTGTCCTAAAAAATCTCATTTAATAGAAATACGGGTTAGTCCTTTAGTAAAGATATCGGTAAGTTGATAACGAGAAGGAACATGTAAAACCCGAACTTCACCACATGCAGCCTTTTCACGAACGAAATGGATTTCCAATTCAATATGTTTGGAATATTGGTGTTGACTAGAATTCGTAGAGAGATATATGGAACTTACAATTTGTACAAACTCACGTGTAGCTTTAGAAATAGGACTGAAGGTACACAGTAGCAGGTTGCGTTATCAACACGATTCGGAGACAACATTTGCAACACCACGATATTTAGCTTCGGCACTTAATTTTGAAAGTGTCGGTTAGCGTTTAGAAGACCAAGAAATTAAATAGTCTCTTAAAGATAATAACCGGAAGTGGAACGTCGAGTATCAGGACAACCAAGCCCATCTGATCGTATAAGCAATAGGTATGAGTCGCGGATTTAGATAAGTGTAGACCTATTACAAATGTGTCCCTTGCCATGTACCTGATGATGCATTTTAATGATGCATATGCATCTCGGGGTTTGCATATTGATGCGGTCGTCATAGGACTTCAACAAGAAGTTTTACAACTCCCTAGGCAGAGCACCTAACCGTTGTAGTGTAGTAAGGCAAGACTCGGGGGTTGTTATCGTTCTTTAGGGGAATAGGTTGGGAAGGCTCGATCAAGATCTAACAGAGGTCTACGGGGTTGAGAGAAGATTCTTTTTGTATTTTTATATTATAGAAAGCAGGTAAAATCATATGGTTTGAGGAGTTGGTTTGTTTTATCTAATTAAACTAAATTATAATCTAAACTACTTTGGTGATAACTATATGGTAAACAACCGTATTTACTGATTCTATGCACTACTCCTCAGATTGGGTCTCCTAATCCTTGTTACTTGTCACACTTTGATGATTTGTGTAAGTATTTCCTAAGTCATGACGAATTACACGAACCCGCCGTCTATGTAATATTCCGTTAAGGCAACGCACAAGTAAGGTAGTATGAAGACTATTACAAGGCCCCTAAGAGTATATTAAGTTCAATTGAAAGATCTCAAAGATGGGATAAACATATAGGGGTAGGTAGTATGAAGACTGTTACCGATGGTATCTTTTACACACTACTCGCGTTTCCCTAGACGTCTATGCCAATTTAATATCTTATGGCTAGTTTTCTAAAGCCTAACGCGCACAACCATCACAAGAAGCAACATTAAATGGATTAAATCTAAGTTCATGCAATTCATATAACGGTACTAACTAACTAACAGTACTTAACACTTTGTACTGTCGGTACTAAGTATAACTGTCGGTACTAACTATTTGTACCGTCGGTACTAAGTTAAGAAAACATTATTCCTAACACAAGATATTAATTAAATTGATAGATTTAACCTCGCTTCAAGTGTTCGACACCCTACTTACCACAAAACTACTACTGATCGGGTACACTTCCCGTTAAAATGTTGTTTTTGGTTTAGTCGGCAAAATATAAATTTAAAACTTGAATCATCTTAAATATACCATACAACGACAGCACATCAAGTTTTTGGCGCCGTTGCCGGGGAGTGAAAATTAATCTTGATTTTTATTTGATATTTTGGTTTTTAACATTAGATTAGATCTAACCCATAGGATTAGTGTAATTTAGATTAGTGTATATTCTTGTATATTCTGTAATATTTGTATATCTGTATTTAATTGTTTGCTTGTATATATTCGTGTGTTTAATTGTTTGCGTATTTAATAGTTTTTCTTTAATACACTGTTCTGGTCGACAGTTGAATACGGCGTATCCACTTCCATCGGATACGACGTATCTAGTTTGTGGAAAACTAGAAGGGGGGTTGAATAGTTTACCGCTTTTTAATTTAATGTTTATGTTTGTTAATAAAAACTTAGATTCGACTTTATGTGAATTCAACACTTGCACAATATAAACAATATACTTATCTAAACAATTAATAGGATAGTATGAGCAAATAAGGTAAGACAAGAGATAAGAGTAAGAACAATCAAACCACAACACGAGAATTTATAGTGGTTCGGTAACGAAGCACCTCTTCGCTCTACTCCACTCTTCGAGCACCAAACTCGAGAGTTTTCTTCACTATGTCAACAAACTCCCTTATGGCAGAGAAAACCGTACACAACTTTCGCTTATATCAATTTCCGACACTAAGCTAGATGTCGAGTTCTAATCTTAGCTAGAACCAATCTATCACGACTTCACAACTTCTTCACTACTTTCACGACTTCACAACACAACTTCACAACTACACAACTTCTTCACACCTTAGTTTTCTTCACACCACTACTTCACTACTTCACTTCTACTTTCACACCTAACTATCACAACTTGGATGAATCACTAGATTCAACTATACTTACAACAATCACAAAGATTTATCTACTACACAACTTTACAAGATTTACAAATGATTTACAAATTGTGATATGGATGCAACAAGATTGCAATACACACTTGAGGTGTAATACTTCTTCACTTGATGATGGAAGTATTCTTCTCTTGCACTTGAGAAGTTGAGCTTGGATCACTTGGAAACAAAGCTTTATGATTAGATGATCAAAGGATTTTAATGAGATGTGTGGGCTGTTTTAGATCAGAAAGAATGAGTGCAAAAGGTGAGAAAATAGTAGGGAATAGTCCAGTATTTATAGGACAAACTGGAGGAGCGTCAATCTATGGGCGGTCCCCTTAAAATTAAGGGGGCCGCCCTAGACTGGGCGCTCCCCATTTTGTCCTTTTGTGTAGGGAGAATTTTCTGGAACTTTCTAGCCGTTTTAGGTCCGAAAATTTGAATTTCAAAATGTTTATTTTGAATAAAACATTTCTTTTAATTGTAGAAAATGTTTTGTAATGTTTATAAAAATGTTTACAACATTTTATAAAAGTGCGAGGTTGAATAAAAATTCCTTTGATCATAAAATGCATTAAGCATTTATTTATTCATACCTTGAAGTGATTTAATTTTCGAAATAAAAATTTACTACTAATTACTTGTTTACGTTTAATTTTACATTGAACGTTTTTATATTTTGTGATTATCAAAACGTAAAGATGTGAAAAATATTGATAATGTTTTTAGGCATTATTTCTATCAACAATCTCCCCCTTTTTGATGATTACAAAATTTAAACTCATTAAATGTAAAATTATTTTTAAGCAAGTATTTAGTGAGTTTTATGTCATTTCTCCCCCTTTTTGTAGAATCAAAAAGGCATCATCGAGAATTGCTAGTAAAATTGACAAAAAAATGCTCCCCCTTGTTCGAGGGCACCAAGGAATCGAGCTATAGTTTCTTGGCTACAAAAATCAGTTAGAACAATACAAATATTTCTAACATGTAGCAAGAAGGAAAAATATGGCATACTAGTAATGCAACCAACAATAATCATCCATTGAAGTAAAATAGTGTGTGAACCACACTCATGCATACATAAGGAAAATAAATAACATGCTAACATACATGAAAATTTTAAACTACAAAGAGTCCTATAACTAGTAAAGCTCCGTAGGACTTGCTTGCAAAATGGTGGATGGACAATTATTTGAGAAACTAAACATAGAGTATGTTTAGTTTGGTGAAGATGGTGGAGGTGGTGGGATGATGGTTGTTGGTGGTTGTGAGAGCATATGTTCAATATATGAAAACATATATTGGAGTTCATCTCTCAACCCAAATATGAGAGTACGATTGTGAATGCAACACAAACATGAATCTCCATGTGCCTCAAGAAGGTTCCAAGGAATGGGATGACCAAAGATAGGTGGTGAAGGTGATGGAGTATCAAATTGGACATCAAGTGGGGTAATTGGTGAAAGGGTGAGAGTGATGTCCATTGATGCATTTTCTTGAGTTGGAGGTGGTGGAGAAACTCTTGGAGGAGGGGATGTTGGTGGGTTCAAGTAACCGTTGGGTGAAAGTGATGTTGATGAGGTTGGTGATTTGGGTATGTAGTCAATTGAGGATGAGGAAGTATCTTTGGTTGATGGAGTTTTGGAGGGTGCATTAGGAGCACTAGGTGATGATAGTTGAAGTGTGGGTGATGGAGTTTTTGTGTCATCATGGGTTAAATCCACAAACAATTGTTTTGGTGGAATGATGTTGATTTTTGGTCTCTTGGAGGCTTTGGAAATGGAGGCTCTAGTGGATGCCATGGATGTTGATAATGGTTGATGAATGATGAAGAAAATGGTGTATTGGAGATGATCATTTGGAGGGGATTTATGGGAAGGAAATGGTTTGAAAATGGAATGAGTTTGAACTAGTTTAAGTTATTCCAAATTGTGTTCGAGCATTCTGGGCAAAGATAGCTGAGACTAGGTAAAAGAGGGTCAAAAAGCAGGAAAAATACTGTTTTACCCGTGAAATGCTAGGGCGGTCCCCTTAATTAGGGGTCGGTCCCCTTAAAGATAAGGGGGCCGCCCGTTATGAATTAAGGGGGCCACCCTCTGTTGGTTTCCATTTTTCACAGAATTTTTTTTTCTCAACATTTTTTTGTGAGAGTATTTTCTGTTTTGGTGGTTTATTTGCAGCAAGCCCTATTGAGTTTTATAAGCACATTTAATCATATAATATGTAATAAACACATCAAATCATGAAGCCAGAGAAGCATAAGTAGTTGATTAAATAAAACATCCAAGGATGTAAGTCATCATATTAAACAAGTATCTAAAGATAACCAATAACCAAGTCTTTCCGAATACATCGGATAATCACCACACAAGTTGTTTAGAACATACACATAATCAAGTTAAAAATTGTCTCAAACTACATTTAGCTATCTAGCTAATTTCATTCCTATGTCTTCACTTCTTCTTCTTGCTAAACACTCCTTTTAGTGCCTTTCCAAATGATTTGAACCCTCCGCGCATCTCCTTATGCATTTGTTGCATTTGGTTGAGCAAGGTGGTTTGTCGTTCAAAGAGAGTTTTATTGGTTTGTTCGAAAGAGGAAGGCATTTGGTAGTTTTGGTAGTTGAGTGGATTAAGGGAGTTAAGATATGTGGTAGGAGATTGAGTACTTGCTCGAGAAGTTTCGACATCATCATCATCATCATCCTCGTGTTGATGAGATGATATGCCTTGATGATGAGAGGATGAAGAAGAGACGAAATGATGTGCCTTGCCACGATCACTTCGAGGTCATCGAGTTTGTTTTAGGGCAAGAGGACGCATGACTCGCTCAACAATGTCATAGATGCCATTGTCAAGATGAGGATACGTTTTCATAACGTGTCGATAAAGACGAGTTAGAAACATGCCATACGGAAGATTTGCGGTTGGAGTAGCTCTCGCACATTCGATTCTTTTGACAAAGAAATAAGCAAGATTGTATTGTTCTTCGATAACAACACATAAAACATGTGAGCAAGACAAGCGGGGAGACGGTCCCGATGTCCTCCTAGTCCGAACACATTCTCTCGAATGAGTTCTTCCCATTGCTTCATGTCGGGGCTTAGTTCTTTGGTGAGAATTTGATTTGGATTGAGAGAGACCAAGAAGACCGTTTGGGCTTTAAAGTAAACAGTCACCAACGACATACGTCGATGCAAGAAGTCGACGAATAGACGACAGGAGTAGGAAAGGATCGGCTCTGCGAAATAAGCGGTCCCTCGGTTTCTTGAGAATACTCAAGAGATGCAAGGTCCCATTCGTTTGTAAAAACGGCTTGACCATTGTATGAAATTTTGAGGATTTTACCGAATTGAGCCAAGAGTAAGAGTTTATGAATTCCGATGTTGAATCATAAAAGAGTAAAAGATAGCCATATCCATCGGTTTGAACCGTGACTTTGACTATAGAAGTCTCAGAATAAATCTCGGAACAATGGATTCGTGATTTGAAAGGACAATTGAAGCGAATGTTAGTAAAAGAACGCTCAATTTGTTGGATTTATAGTGAGCTTGATCAACAACACACCTTCGTAGAATGTTGCGGGTTTCAATAGTTTTCCTAGAACATGGTTATAGTAGGGGAGAAATGCGAACATTTTGGATACTTTTGGGATGCCAGGATTTAGTGAGAGATATATGGGTGGGTAGTAATCTTTCGGGCATTTTGTCACCTACGAACAATATCAACAACGATAAAATGTTAAAAAACTAAAATAAAGAAAAAATAAAAATGAAGTTTTGAGAAAATGTACTGAATGTGGGACAAGGCATGACTTTCGATTCTAAAAACCCTAAGAAGTGATCATAAGTTCCTTAATTTAAGTTTTGACATTCTACAATCCCTAGGATGGCGATAGAATAAAAATTAGTCTATATATTTCAACATCAAGACAATGACCCAAACCACTCCCCTTATTAAGATAATAATTTGTTTAAGCATTTTCGAAACTATAACGTTTCTATGGGTATATTTTGTTGACAGTGATAAGTTTATTATTTTTGATTTGACAAAAGTTAAATATGTTTTGTTTTGAGGACTCAAAACCATGTTTTAAAAACTATAAACCAAACGCCCTTTTCTTATCTACATTTTCATATAAAATGTAATCAATATAAATATGAATGTATATATCTTGATGACTTGATACAAGTTTTTTTAAGTGTTTATACAATTGGCAAAACTATAGTGAATGTTTATTTTGACTCTAAAAATTGATCCGAAGAACGAGCCAAACACCCTTTATTTCACATAGAATTTTAACCATTGATTTGAAAAATATATGTATGTTTGGATGATTAATACTTCGATTCAGTTTTATCATGTTTTATTTATGAACAATGTGTAAATTTAAAATGCAATAATGCAAAAATGACGGCTATATGTACATGAGCATAAGTGTTCTAATTTTTTTTGGACCTTCAATAGTGTTTTTTGATTCAATTCTATCAAGGTTAGTAGTGTTCCATGATACGGTATCATTGCGTAGTTATGGAAAAATCCTATGACCAAACAAGAATTATGAAAATAATTAAAAACACCTAATTTTGGATTAGATACAACAAAATTGATGAAATTCAAAACAATAAGATGGTTGAAACACTTACAATGGATTTTGTTTGATTCAAAAGAACTTGTTTTAGTACATTAGCCCCTTGCGCGAATATTTGGTTGATATAGTGAAATTTGAGGTTTGATTTGAAGGTTTTTGGTGATAAGGGGTCTTGTTTACAAACAGGTGGGAGAAATAGGGAAGAAAAAAAAGGTGATGCGTTATGATATATAATTTCGAATGTAAGAAGAGGGGTGTTTGTTTTCACAGATAGGCGGTCCCCCTTAAATTAATTACAAGGGAGGGCCGCCCTTTTTACATGGAACGGTCCCCCTCTAATTTTTAAGGGGGACGCCACCTAAAAAAAATTCTTGAATTTTGGCCACTTTGTGAGAAGTACTAATCACAAGTTTTAATTAACCCATATGTCCTAATTAAAAAAGTTTCTTTGACTCATTCGGACGAGATAATCAAAAAGGAAAAATGTCAATACATAAGACGATTGGTGACTAGGACTTACTTCTGCGAACATGATGAGTTAATTCTTTGAACGAAAAAATTACTTGATACGAATTTTGAAATGGAAAAAGTCGATATTATGGAAGATGAGATATTGAAATGAAGTTGAGACTTCAACAAGGCGATTTTGATAGACGTAGTTGAAGCGAGCGCCGAGTAGAAGGGAGTTTGTTTTCATCCATAGGGGCTTAAGACCTTTCCGATGCACAAAACTAATCCAACTTCTAATGTTAATTATATCCACTAACTCACTTTTTTCTTCGGCTACAACATAAGTTCGTGGCCATAGAAGATTTCCTATTTTATAGTGGTTCATGGATAATCCATGTGAAAGAATGGTTCTTCCTAATAGACAAATTATTTAAGACTTAAAAGCTAACATGTAAAACAACCTCCCAAAATGGTCGCAGCGGAATAAGGATCCGGGGCATTTACTTCAAGATCAACACACAAGATATATATAAAATGATCACAAAAAAAGTCGTTGATGTAAATTGATACATTAGATTTAAATAAAGCATATTAACAAAAGCTGATTAGCTTTACTAGTTCTTTGTTTAATATTACAACAGATAACATAGATTTCCCAAAACATGATGCACCTAAAATCTTTAAGTGGCAATCAAAAACCTAATCCAATGCATCCTTGGCACCTCGTGCCTATTGACCTCCTGAAAATCCAGCATGCTTAAAACGTCAACAAAAAGGTTTGGTGAATTCATATGAGTTTATGTATTTAAATTAATGCAGGACCGCAAGACTTTCCCTGTGATGTTCTACATTTGTACATATGCGCAACAATCACAAAACCAGATTACTTGTTGCACTAAGCTCATGACACTGATGCCTACCTCTATTTTCTATTTTAACAGTTATTTTCCCTACAGATTTGTAACCCGCAACAGCTAAGTCCGACATGGTCAACCGTTCGGTCACCGTGATAGCTAATCACCCAAACGAGGAGGTTAATCCCAACTACGGATCCTATTTATAACATTCGCGAGCTCACATAATGCAATTAACACTACATTTATGCAAATGGATAAGTTCAATGATAAATGGCGGCCTCAGAGGGTTATCGCTCCTTAGGCGCCAAACACATAAAGCATATACTTTAAACACTTGCGTCCAATTTATCAACAAAGCATGTTTTAGCACCCAAATAAGTATAAATTAAAAAACTATAAAATGGGGCTTAATGACTCACCTTGAGTACTGATAGTCCCCAATAAACACAGATAAACACGCCACGTCAAACGTTTAGGGAATCTGCAACCGTATTTAATTAGGTCGAATAAGTTCCGAGTAAACTTTACTTAATAACGTTGAAAATAATAATCTTCACTGAGTTGTTACAAATCTACTAATCGTATCGGGCATCATACATTAAAAAGAGGTCATGACCATGAACGTACAAGGGAGTTAGAACACTTTAATCGTGTAGAATCCAACACAAACGCGTCGATACCACATCCGAAGAGGCCTCATTATGAAACTCCCCTAGTATATACACTTTGATAAACCACGTCAATATTCTATATCTAGCCATAAGCACCGCGACTAATCATATATGTAAAATAATATTTATAAAGGAACAACGTTTATAAATATACTTTTGTAAAAAGGACTAATTTTAGGATCGTATTTAAAGCCTGCTCGCTGTTTCTTACGTCCAGCGTCCTTCGACGTAAGACGAGTGATCAAATATTACATTTCAAGTCTTTTGATATTCTGCGATGATGAGTGTTTTTTTACGCGTTCAAAGTTTTATAAAATTTACTTTTATAAACTTTAATTAATCGTAAATGGCGGTAGTTTATTACAGTATAGGTTCCGTTGTTCGGCGATTCTTTCGAGTGACGATAAAACGTAATTAAAACAAAGTTAATCATAGTTTGTAGATTCTTTTAAAAATCATTAGTTTTCTGTAATGAATATAACCTTTATAAAAATAGTTTGTAAAAGTATTTATAGTCGTAAACTCGTAAATACACTATCTTTTTTCGTTCTAAATCGGATTTTTCAAGTTTCTTATCTTTCGGAATTCGTCACGAAGCACTATTATTATTATATCATGGTCAAACCCACTGTATGAATTTCGATTCTAAACAGCCCCAAAGTATTTATGTGTATAATCTTTTTAAAAACCCTGACCCGTCTTTTTATGTCTATTATTTAATTTAGTCTAGTTTACTTTAAAACGACCCTAATAGTTATTTTTAACATATGTGATACTTATAATAATGTCCAAGTTCATCACAGATCCTTATAAAGTCATTGTAACAATTTAAACAATATTAGTTTTCATTTACTTTCATATTGAATAATTAAGTAACCTTATAAAACCCTAATTACTACCTAAACAGTTTTATGACTTAACCAGATGTTAACATACTTTTTCAGTTCATAGTTCCATATCTAATATATAACCATATACATAAGAATAAGTGCATAAATTCGATAAACATTAGTAGAAAAACTCATTTTACATATTTAAATAAAGTCCTTAGTGGTGATTAATGCATATTTAACATATTCAACATAGAATAGATGATATATGAACAATATGAATGGAATTAGGAAGACCTTAGGGACGATGTATGAGATGAGAAATAAAAGTGCTAAACCCGTGTTTAACTCAAAACCGAAAGCGTACCAGCTTATAAACCCGTAGATTATGGTTAGAAACCCTAATCTTCGTTCCCTTTTCTTCCTTAATCCTGCAATGATGACAACCAATGCTCTGAAAAACGACTTAGTATCCTTAAGGATTGAATGTCGTAAGGGTTGTATGGATTGTATAAAAATTTTGTATGGATTGATTATGGTTTCTATTTGAGCCGTGGGTTCTTAGAGAGAAAGGGAGAAAGAAAATGGATTTTGATAAGTAAAAGTGTAAGTTTATTTCACTTATGCATGCATGTATATATAGGAAGAGAAAAGAGATATTTGTAGTTGCAAAGTTTGACTAGAAAAATCAAAGGGGGAGGGGGGTGTGCCGTGGGTTCAAGGGGACAAGAAAGGAGGGAACCAAGGGCTTAAAGTCTTGGTCTCTTGGTTCCTTCTAATGGGAATCATCCCATGAAGTTTAGGGATGATGCTCCTAGCTTATTTTCCTTTATTTCTTTTTAGTATACTTGTGTATTTTTATAAAAAGAAAGTGTAAGTAAAGTTTTATAAAATGTAAAGTGTTGTTTTTATATAAATGTTTACTTGTAATGTCTTGGTATTTCGTAAAGTATTTGTTATCTTGTATAATCATATGAGATGTGTATAAATATATACATATGCCTAAAGTTTTATAAACTTTGATCATTGTATATAAACGTAGGTATTTGTTGAAGCGTACGTTAATTTTTAGGGTTCCGGGAAAACCTAATTGTCATTTATCGTGAAACGTAAACACTTTCACGTATCCGATAAAATAACTTGTGTAATGTTCATAATTATCCTCAAAATAATTACTTAACCCTTGTTTGATGTAAACAATAAATTGCTTGATGCCCGTTTACGTTAACTGATCATTTTTAGCTTACGCGATTTAACGTAACGATTTCCATTAAAAACGAACGCGTACAATACTAAAAATAAATGGTGACTTTATTAACGTCGTACATTGTCCTAAAACACGAGGTGTTATAGTCTCCCCCGGTTAGCTGAGCCTTGTCCTCAAGGCTTAAGACGCAGCACTTGACGACGGCCCGGTCTTTGAGAACAGATGTGGGTATTTCTTCCGGAATTGATCTTTGCGTTCCCATGTAAACTCTGGACCTCTCTTGGAGTTCCATCGAACCTTGACTAATGGGATACGGCTTCGCTTCAACCGTTTAACTTCACGATCTGTGATCTCTATAGGTTCCTCGACAAACTGAAGCTTGTCATCAAAATGAAGTCCGGAACGGTAAGGGGTTCGTCGGCATGACACTTCTTTAAGTTGGTGACATGTAAATGTATTATGAACTCCTGCTCAGCTCCTCAGGAAGCTCGAGCTTGTATGCAACATATCCATCCCTTTTTAGTACCTTGACAAGGTCCAACCAAACCTGGGGTTTTGTATTTCATCGCTTTGCCAAAACGTACTACCCCTTTCCAAGGCGAAACCTTAAGCATCACATTTGATCTCCACAACCTCAACTCCATCTGCTTTACGCTTCAAAATAAGGTAGCCTCTTTTGACACTATTCACGAGCGGCTTGCAATCCTTTGCTTTTACTTGAATGATTTTCCTCAGTCGTCTCTTTTACTATCTTGGAAACGGTGAGTTAAACTTCTCCAACCTCAGCCCAAAAAACAGAGCGAACGACTTTTTCTACAGTAAAGTTGCCTAAAGGGATGCAACCTTAATGCTAGGCATTGATAACTGTTATGGTATGAAAACTCGACTAATAGAAAATGTTTAAACCCAACCATTTCCAAAGTCGCTCACACAGCTCGAAGCATATCTTTCGAGAGTTTTGTATGGCTTATCTCGCTTTGTCCATTCAGTTTGCGGATGATATGCCGTACTCCATATCTAAAATTGTACCTAAAGCTTTCTGAAGTGACCTTCAAAAATTGATGCGTAACCTAGGTCAACGATCACAAATAATCGAGACCCGGTATTCCATGCCTTGTTACTACTTCTTTAGGTACATTTATCGCTAGTTTCCAAAAGGGTCAGTTTCTTTCATGGGTATAAGAAAGCGACTTATGTAAGTACGGTCAACGTTTTAACCAAATGGTGTCATACCCTTGTGATGACTTTGGAGCTTTGTGACAGAATCCATCTGATATTGTCCCACTTCCATTGAGGTATCTAGAGGTCTATTACAACAAACTCGATTGTCTCTGAATGTTCGGCCTTGCTCTTAGCCACAGGTCAAGCACTTGGCTAAATAGGGTGGCGATATAGCTTCTCATTTTGGGCCTACCATATAGCTTCTTTACATCTTGAAACATTTTCTCGGAACCTGGATGAGGAGATAGATACTTCGTTTGTAGGACTCGTGCATGATACAGTCCGCCAAATCGTCTAAAAGGTAACCAATCCTGCCATTGAGGCATAGGATTCCATCCGTATGAGGTTCCAACTTTTCCGTTCTAAGGTGCCTCTGGAAATTTAGCATTTTCAATCAGCATACATTCCAGCATTTTCAATCAGCATACCTCCAACATCCTCATTCTTGATGTTCTCTGGTTTCCGTGCTTCAGTCTGAGCATTCAAGCTAATAGTCATGACTAAAGCTCGAACTCTTAACGGTGGTTCCTGTTCTTTCCTGCTCAAAGCATCAGCAACGACATTTGCCTTCCCTGGGTGATAACGAATATCGCAATCGTAATCACTAAGCAACTCTAACCATCGGTGTTGTCTCATGTTCAATTCCTTCTGATTAAGAATATGATGTAAACTCTTATGATCAGTGAACACCGTACACTTGGTACCATACAGATAGTGCCTCCAAATCTTCAGAGCGAACACTACTGCTCCAAGTTCCAGATCATGAGTAGTATAGTTCTTCTCATGGATCTTTAACTGGCGTGATGCATAAGAAATAACCTTTTCCCTTTGCATCAACACAGCGCCCAAACCCTTGATCGAAGCATCGCAGTATACGATAAAATCTTCACTTCCTTCGGGTAAAGCCAGAATTGGTGCACTACACAACTTCTGCTTCAATAACTGGAACGCTGCTTCTTGTTTGTCACCCCACTCAAACTTGACCTTCTTTTGAGTGAGCTTGGTCATTGGTTTGGCGATCTTTGAAAACCCTTCAATGAATCGTCGATAATACCCAGCAAGACCTAAAAACTGACGAATCTCCGTTGGTGTCTTAGGAGATGCCCAATCTTTAACGGATTCGATCTTGGCTGGATCCACATGAATGCCTTTATTATCAATCACGTGACCGAGGAACTGTACTTTGGGAATCCAAAATTCACACTTGGAAAATTTTGCATACAACTCCTCTTTCTTCAACAACTCCAATATTATCTTCAGATGCTCTTCGTGCTCTTGCTTGTTCTTGGAATAGATCAAAATATCGTCAATAAAGACAATTACGAATTTGTCCAGATAAGGTTTGCACACTCGGTTCATGAGGTCCATAAACACAGCAGGTGCGTTGGTCAAACCAAACGGCATAACTTGGAATTCATAATGTCCATATCGAGTTCTGAAGGCAGTCTTCGAGATGTCTTCTTCTCGAACCCTCAATTGGTGATAACCTGACCTTAGGTCGATCTTCGAGTAGACACTCGACCCTTGAAGTTGATCGAATAAGTCATCAATTCTTGGTAGCGGATAACGGTTCTTCACCGTTAGTTTGTTTAGTTCCCGATAATCTATGCACATCCGTAACGATCCATCTTTCTTCTTGACGAATAGAACTGGAGCTCCCCATGGTGACGAACTAGGTCTTATAAAGCCTTTGTCGGAAAGCTCTTGTAGTTGATCCGCCAATTCTTTCATTTCTGATGGGGCCAATCGATAAGGTGCCCGTGCTACAGGTGCAGCACCAGGTACTAGATCGATGTGAAATTCCACTTGTCTGGTATGTGGAAGACCTGGCAAGTCCTCGGGAAATACTTCGGGAAAATTTTTGACGATCGGTACATCTTGCAGTTGCTTCTTCTTTGACTTGTCTCCAGTCTCCTTGATGGTAATATGTGCCAAAAAGACGTGACATCCTTGTAGCAGATACTTCTGGGTCTTGGTGCACGAGATGATGTTTAATCGAGTCCCGCGTTTATTTCTACTTCCGTCTCCATGAAAAATTAAGATTTCGCTCCCAAAGGGAATACGAACGATCTTCTTAGCACAGTCAATAACGGCTTGGTATTTCATCAACCAGTCCATGCCAATTATGATGTCATAAGTACCCATTTCTACAGGCATTAGGTCGACGTGAAACGGATGGTTCAGAAAATTTAACGTGCAACCCAGTAATACCGTATTTACCCAAATTATTCTACCATCAGCTAATTCAACGTTATAACCATGATCTAATGTAGTGGGGGCTATATTAATCCAAGGACTAAATAGAGTAGACACGAAACTTCTATCTGCACCAGTATCACATAAATGAAGCACAACGGTTGTTTAGGAGAAACGTACCCGTCACAACGTTGTTGTCTGGGTTTTGCCCTGCGACTCCCACTGCATAAGCCCTGGCTACACCGCTACCATTTCCTTGATTCTTGTTCTTCCACTGGGGGCAGTTGCTCCTGAAGTGGCCTGGAGTCCCACACTCCCCCCCCCCCCCCCCCCCCCCCCCCACCCCCCCCCCCCCCCCCCCCCCCCCCCCCCCCCCTCCCCCCCCCCCCCCCCCCCCCCCCCCCCCCCCCCCCCCCCCCCCCCCCCCCCCCCCCCCCCCCCCCCCCCCCCCCCCCCACCCCCCCCCCCCCCCCCCCCCCCCCCCCCCCCCCCCCCCCCCAAAGCAAACAATAGCATTTGTATTTGTCCCTTGGGCTCCTCGGGTTGTTGTTGTTACGTTGTTGTTATTATTGTTATTTGCGTTGGTTGTTTTTGCGTCGCAGGCACGGCTCCTACAGTCCCTTGGCCAGGTGGCAAAGTTTTCCTGCAGTTAGTGCATTTTTGGTGTACAAGGACCGAGATGGTGAAGTTACACTTGGGACAAAATCGAGGTTTAGTCCCCTCATAATACGGTTTCCTGTCACCATTCCCGTTCCCTTTTTTTCCCGCAGCATAAGCCCTGTCCTGTATTCTGCCTTTTGTTCTGCTGGTTGTTTTTGGTTATTTCGAAGGAGTGTCCCCTCCAAACCTTCCTCTTGTTTTCAAGCCAAATGTTAATCCTCTATCCATTCAAGTCCATTGCCATCTCAATAGCCTCACTGCATGGTCTTTTGGCTTTGATGCCACAACACTTGAGTAAATTGGGACGGGCATTCCACTACATATCTTTCAATTTTTGTCAGCTTCTTCAGGAACATCTCGTCACTGACACAATGCTAAAGCTCCTGGAATCGTTGGTTGAGGCTACCACACTACGTGCCTTGTACTTTTAGGTTCCACCACTCTGCCTCAATTTTCTTGATATTCATTCCTGGACGTACTGAGAATGAGCAACGAATATTTAGTTGTCATCATCTTTTCAAGTCAGACCACGTCCATCAGCAATACGCAACATCATTAGTTCACTGTCCCTAGCATGTAGTTCCACCATTTTAGAGCAGTTGCCAAAAGTACAAGTGGCAAACTTTCACTTGATTCCCACTGTGCAATTACTTATGATGCGAATAACGGTTTCCATCCTTTTTCAAACCACTAGGGTCTAGTTGACACTTCTTCTATACCCCCTGAAGAATATGGGTTGACATTTCATGAAGTCTTGATTAGTGCACTCCCAGCACATGCGTTCATTCCTTCTTGCACCAGTTCCTGAGGTATGCTATCGTCGGCCATTCGGGTTTGCACACGTTGCTCTCACAACAGCATTGACACCCTCCTTCGATCATGGCCTGTAAGCTTGGGCCCATGGTGACCGAGGTGGGTGGTAGTAGGGTCCTGCGACAGTGGTGGAGGGTTGTAGTAACTTGTGGGGAGTTGGCGGTGACTGAGGCCTTGACCTCAAGTGTTCTTGTGGGCCTTCCTCTTGGGGCCATTTTCTTAAATCACAAGAAGACATAACACCCGTTAGATTTCAAAAATCTTAACCATAACCCGATGTATACATAATGAATAAAACGAGATCACAACATAAGGTGAAATACACAACTGGAATATATGAAATAACAAAATCGACATTTATTCACAATAAACTCGATTTCATATAAAACAAATCCCAAACCTTTTCATATATAACTTGGAAAATAATACATGATGTGGTTTATATAGAAACGATCATAACAACTAGGTTCAATACAAAATATACCTAAAGCCATACTAGCTCGATATATCTCGTAATACTAGTAGCTGCACAAAGTACGATATAAGAAAAAAAGATCTACGGAGTAACTAGTCCACAACAAAAGATCTATACACCTGCTAGCTCTGGAAACAACCCAAATACTGTAACTAGACGTGTACATTAGCTACAAATCAAATCTAGTCCTAAGTACTACGACCCGGCCTCCTCGGTAGCTCTGGCTCTGACAGGATCCTTAGTCAGGTCCCTGCTGTCTCTGTAACTCTCGGTCATCTGAGCCTTGAGGCGCTTCACCTACTTCAGGGTCTCTACTAACTGCCTCTCTCTTTGGCCTCCGATGGTCTGCTTTCAGCACTCTGAAATCACTGTCCTGTCCTCCTCGGGTCTGCTGCCCGTAACTCACGATCTCGGACTGCTGGTCATAGACCTTAGTCCGACTAATATCCCCCCCTCAATGGCGTCTGATGCAACATCCATCGATTGTCCCAAGCAGCACGTGATTAAATCTGGCCTCCTCCTCCATCAGAATGGCTGTCGACCATGGAAGGGCCTATCACTCATCCAATATGTTGACTCAGGCCTCTAGTAGAAGCTCGGTCATACCGTGGATCTCTAGCTGAGAATATAATGATCTCATCCTCCTCGTAATAGTAGAAGACAACTCAATACTCTCCTGGTTGACCCCCTCTAGGGTAGGTCGGTGCATCTCCTGGATGGCTCCAACAAGAACATCCCAAGTATCCTAATACCATAGCCTAACTCTCATAGACATCGGGCGTCCTGAGCGGCCTCTAAACGTATCAGCAAATTCCATAAAGGTCTGCCTAGCTTAGTAGGTTCCAAACGTGTGCCGATCAGCACCAGCTGCCGAAACTCCCCAGACCTCGGCATCTAGGACGCAGGATAGTAACGACACCAGCCTCTTACGAGCGGTAACCCATATCTCGGGTATCTCAGTCCTCATGAATCGATATGGTACGCATTTCTTTCTCCGTCGAATCCCACAGCTCGGGATCCCGAGACTCCTCAGCATAAGTAGGAAGATGGGTGGTGGTGGTGGTAAAGGGTAATGGTGGAGAGGGTACGAGGAAGTGGTGATGAATTATGGAGAGAGAGGTGATGGTTGGTGGAGTAGGTAAGGGCTAATACTCTCTCAGCAACTTCCTCGGAGAGGAAAGTGTCGGCGCCTTGGGTTCGGAGGACATCCTACAGCCGTGGCGCGTAAAGCAATGTATGGGTCCTGGTCCATGAATCAGCAACAAGCTTGCAGGATCAGCAGGAGCTAAGTGCTCATCATCATCATCTCCTCTGTCAGCCGGATAGTCGGCTGGATCCTCCTCAGGATCCTCCTCGTCATCCTCCCTCTAGTCCTCCTCCAGGTCGGTGGACTCTACCGGTATAACCCCTGTGAACTGATGAGTAAGGGTGAGTCCAAATGCAGAACAGGCAGTGTGGCTGCTCCTCGGCCGGGAATATCTCATCGTCTACCGGTAAGAACTCCGGGTAGACAGGCTACCGAAACAATGGTATTAGATACGGTGAAGTGGTGCCTGCTCTTGGCTCCCTCAGGGCCAGGCACATAATCTAGTTGATGTAGGTCCCTCATAAATCGGTACCATTTCGACGTTCCTGGTGACCCCATGTATAAATCGTCCTCCGATACTGATGTATATGTAACCGTAGAGTGCTCAGAATCTGACATGATCGTATCTGAAATCAAAAATTAGCTTATATAAGTATATTAATATAAGACTATCATCCTTATATACGTAGTATATTATTAACACGTATATCAATATGCATGTAATAGCTTAACAGTCTAATGCAATAATTTGTATAGGAAACCCCGCCAACCCTTTTGAAATGTATGCAATGTTTGAAAATGGTTATAGTCCAGCAAAAACATTTTGACCTGGTTCTCTATAACCTTGGCTCTTGATACCAATCTGTAACACCCCCAAAATGGGTCGCAGCGGAATAAGGATCCGGGGCATGTTACTTTAAGATCAACAGCACAAGATATATATAAGAACGACACAAAAGTCGTTTAATCTGATACAGATGGATTTAAAAGATATATTACAAAAGCTTATAGCTTTACTTGTTCTTTGTTTCATATTACAAAAGACAACATATATTTCCCGAAACATGATACACATAAGTCTTTAACTGTACAATCCAAAACATATCCAATGCATCCTTGGCATCTCGTGCCTAATGACATGTTTTGTATTGTCCTCCGGAAAACATTGCTTAAAACGTCAACAAAATGTTGGTGAATTCATAGCGTTTTATGTATTTAATTTAGGCAGGACCAGCAAGACTTTCACGTGATGTTTTACAACATAAGCCAACAACACAAAAAACCAGATTAGCGTTGCACTAAGCTCATGACAACCAGAAGCTCAACATAATTTGCCTATTTTAAGCAGTATTTTGCCCGTACAAAGTTGTAGACCCGCAGCATCCAAGTCCGACATGGTCAACATTCATTCATAGTGAGAGCTAATCACCCAAACGGGGAGGTTAAGTCCCAATAATTCTATTTATAATATCATTCGCGCTCACATAATGTAATTCACAACTACATCTATGCAATTAACAGTTCATGCATAATGGCCTCAGGAGGGTTATCGCCTACTTGGCAACACATAATCAATTCTTCAACACTTGCGTCCAATTTATAAAACAAAAGCATGTCTCACCCCCAAATAATAATTATACAATAAAACTGTAAAGTGGGGCAAGAACTCACCTTGGAGAACAATAGCTCAAATTAATCTCAGATAAAACGTCACACAAGACGAAAATGCAAACCTATTTTAAATTAAGGCTGTAAATGTACTAAAAGAGTACTTTAATTAACATCGAATATAATCGTATAGTTTTTACAAACATCATAAACATCGTTCGGGCTTATCATAATAAAGAAGGTCATGACATGACGTACGGGAGTTTAGGACACTTAAATCGTAAATCCAACAACTCATCGATACGCCATCCGAAGTAGGCCTGCATTATAAACTCCCTAGTAATAATAGCACTTTGATAACCACTCATTTCTATAATAGCATAATCAACGACTAATCATTTTAGTAAAAGAGTAATTTATAAAGTGGAAAAACGTTTTAGATAAATTATACTTTTCGTAAAAATGACCTAACTTGGTCGTTTTAAAATCAAACCTGGTATGCCTCGCGTTTCTACGTCCACGTCCTTCGTAGAAAGACGAGCCCGATCTCAAAATATTACATTTTAAAGTTTTAAAAATTCGTGATGAATAGTAAAATCACGTTCACTAACAGCTCATTTGTCGTTTACTAAAGGGTTTTAATTAGCGTAAACTGTATTCGCGATAACTTTTCGTTTTAAAACTCCCGATTTAGTGATTCCTTCGAGTACGTTCATATTATTAAAAGAATTTATAATATCTCACCAAATTTATCCACATTATAATAGGTGATTTTTACTGTTCAAATTTATAAAATTACTTTTATAAACTTTAATTATCGAAAACGTCCGTAGTTTTTAATTTCGTTATAGTTCCGTTTTTAACGATTCTTGCTGTACGGATCTCGTAATCAAAAGTTATATCATAGTTTAGAGGTTTCAAAGTAAAAGTTTCTGTAATGAAATAACTTTTTATAAAAATTAGTTTTTAAATTTAAAGTTTTTATAGTCCCCCGTAAAACGTCCTTTTTTTAACGTATCTTTTTTCGTTATAGGATCGTTTTTCAAGTTTCTTATCATTAATGGAATCGTCACGAGGCGTATTATAAGTTATAAAATATCATGACCCTAACTGTCTAAGATTCGAATTTAGACAGCCCCATATGTATTTCATGTATGGTTCTTTATAAAAAAACCTTGTTTTTAATGTATTAATTAACTTAGTTTTATTAAAAAAATCTTATAACCCATATTTTACATATGTGGCACTTATAAATAAATCTAATATCATCCCTAGTCCCAATAATTTCATTGTAACAAGTTCAAGACCTCTTTTAACTTTCATTATTATCAACAAGTGAAGTTTAAGAAACATTATAAAACCCTAATTAGCCTTTAAACATGTTTATACTTAAACTATAAGTTAACATATTTTTATATTTACTTTTCCATGATATTTATAACATTAGGACATGAGAATAAGTGTATAAATTGATAAACTCAAATAAAAATCCTTTTATACATTTAAAAGTCTTAGTGGTGATTAGGGCATATTTAACAATAATACTTAAAAATCATAAGAAAGAAAAAGTAAAAAAAGATTTAAGTAAACCTTAGTAATGATGTAAGGAGATGTGAAAATGAGTTCTAAACCCGTGTTTTAGGATTCCAAAAATAAAGCTTCTCCAAGCTTAAACCCAAGATTAGGTTTTCAAAACCCTAATCTTTCCTTTTTCTTCTTATTACTTGAAAATGATGAACCAATGCTTCCCAACACCTTAGAATACCTTAAGTATGTTGTGTATAGGGTTATATGATCTTACAAAATCAAGTTATGAATTTTGTTTTGTGCGTTAATTAGCCGTGAGTTTGGAGAAGGAAAAGGAAGAAAGAAAATGAACATTTGGTTTAAGTATAGAAAAGAGTAAGTACTTGCTCATGCATGCATGGCTAATTTATATAATAAAATTATCGATTAACTTAACCCTAGTTACTTTCTAACCCTAAGTTTAAGTAAGCATTGACAAGTTGGAAAAAATGTGTAAGAAGTCTACTTTATATAATATCAGATAATTATGTAATATGAGGACACTGATCCCAATCTCAAAAATTTCGGCATTTTATGTATACATGTGATGTTATATTTAATATTTTGAGTATTGGGTAGAAACGTGGGTATTTGATTAGGCGCCGTTAGTTTTAAGAACTTCACCGGATAAAGCCTAACCGTAATTTATATTGATGAAAACGTAATCAATTTAACAAGCCAATAAAATAAGATGAAACAGAGTTATTTATTATCCTCATAATAATCATATAACACTTGCTTAATGCAAACATTTAATTGTTTAATGCCCGTTTACATTGTATGATCATTTTCAGTTTACGCGATTTAACTTAAAGTTTACGGTTTAAGAGCAAACGCGTAAAACCCTAAAAATAAATTATGAATTTCATAACGTCATACAATGACCTAAAATACGAGGTGTTATATCTTTCGAACCAAGGAAATTATTTTCCAGAAATCAGAAAGGAACTTAAACTGTGTGAAGCCAAAACTGCCAAATCTTCAATTGATGAACCTCCCGAGGTCAAACTTAAGGACTTACCACCTCATCTCGAATATGCATTTTTGGAAGACAACAACAAGTTTCCGGTCATAATTGCCAAAGATTTGAGTGTCAATGAAAAGACCGCTCTCATAAAGGTTCTAAAGTCCCGAAACCGAGCAATTACTTGGAAACTCTCCGACATAAAGGGTATTAACCCGGAATTTTGTTCTCATAAAATTCTAATGGAAGAGGACTATGAACCAGCGGTCTAACATCAGAGAAGGGTTAATCCAAAGATCCATGATGTCATTAAAAAAGAGGTTGAAGAACTTCTTGATGCTAGATTGATCTACCCAATCTCGGATATCCCCTTGGTGAGCCACAGTGCCCTGTGTACCAAAGAAAGGAGGGATGACCGTAGTAACCAATGATGAAAATGAATTAGTTTCAACTAGACTTGTAACGGATGGAGAGTATGTATTGATTATCGTAAGTTGAACGAAGCCACCGGAAAGACCACTTAATCCCTATATCCGTTATATGGATCAAAAATGCTTGAAGACTCCAGAAAATGGAATTACTATTGTTTCCTCGATGGTTTCTCAGGTTACTTTCAAATACCAATCGATCCGAAAGATCAGGAAAAGACCACTTCCCTGCCCTAGGGAACGGTTGCTTACCACGCCGCAATGCCTTTTGGCTTAATGCAATGCACTCAGACACGCTACCAGGTGTATGATGGCTATCTTCCATGATATGATTGAAAAGACAATGAAAGTTTTCATGGATGACTTTTTAGTTTTCGGAAATTCTTTCTCAACGTGCCTTTCCAATCTAGAAAAGATGCTTAAACGGTGTGAAGACACCAATTTGGCTCTAAATTGGGAAAAAAGCCATTTTATTGTGAAAGAAGGCATCGTACTTGGACACAAAATTTCAAAGAAAGGAATAGAAGTCGACAAAGCCAAAATAGACGTCATTGCTAAGTTACCTCACCCAACTACCGTCAAGGGTATTAGGAGTTTTCTCGGACATGCAGGTTTTTACCGTAGATTCATCAAGGACTTTTCAAAAATTTCTCGACCCATGACTCATCTCCTTGAGAAAAACACTCCTTTCATTTTCTCCGAGGAATGCATTCAAGCTTTTCAGACCTTAAAGAAGAAATTAACCGAAGCTCCAATTCTGATTGCCCCCAACTGGGACCAGCCCTTTGAGCTTATGTGCGATGCAAGCGACTATGCCATAGGTGCGGTTCTGGGGCAACGAATTGAGAAACACTTTAGGCCTATACATTATGCAAGCAAAACAATGACCGAGGCGGAATCGAACTACACCACAACGGAAAAGGAAATGTTAGCCGTGGTGTATGCATTTGAAAAATTCCGGTCATACCTCATCATGAATAAAAGCATAGTGTATACGGATCATTCCACCCTTAAGTACCTATTTGCTAAAAAAGATGCCAAGGCGCGATTGCTCTGTTGGGTTCTCCTCCTTCAAGAATTTGATTTTAAAGTAATTGATACGAAGGGAGCCGATAACTACACGGCCGATCATCTTTCCCGATTAGAAAACCCGTATGAAAATGTTCTCGATCCAATGGAAATAAACGAAACTTTTCCTCTCGAGACATTTAATATGGTGACTTCTCGTGGTAACCCAAGTACCCTGTGGTATGCCGACTATGCAAATTACCACGCGGGGAATTTCATTGTCAAAGGAATGTCAACTCAGCAGAAAAACAAATTTTTCAAAGATGTCAAACACTATTTTTGGGACAACCCTTTTCAATTCAAAACATGTGCGGATCAAGTAATCCGGCGATGTGTTTCGGGCCAAGAAGCTGTTGACATCCTCACAGCTTACCATAGTGGACCCACCGAGGGACATTACGGTGCCAACTACACCGCCAAATAGGTTTTTGACTCATGATTTTATTGGCCTACAATCTACAAAGATGCCCATGAGTTAGTCAAAAACTGTGACTCATGCCAGCGTCAGGGAAAAATTTCACAACGTGATAAGATGCCACAAAATTCCATCCAAGTGTGTGAAATCTTTGATGTCTAGGGCATAGACTTCATGGGACCATTTCCGTCATCTAGAGGAAATAAGTACATATCGTTTAGCGTAGATTACCTATCCAAATGGGTCGAAGCCAAGGCGCTCCCCACTAACAATGCTAGAGTTGTAGTTAAGTTTTTGAAATCTCTTTTTGCCCGATTCGGTACACCAAGAGCTATTATAAGCGATCGTGGGACCCATTTTTGTAACGATCAGTTTGCTAAAGTAATGTCTAAGTATGGGGTCACTCATCGTCTTGCTACCGCTTACCATCCTCAAACGAGTGGTCAAGTCGAGGTGTCGAATCGTGGGTTAAAATGTATTTTAAAAAGGACAGTTGGAGAAAACCGTGCCTCGTGGTCCGATAGGCTTGATGATGCTCTATGGGCATTCCATACCGCTTATAAGACACCAATTGGTTGCACCCCTTACAAGCTCGTGTATGGAAAGTTGTGTCATCTACCTATCGAATTAAAGCATAGAGCATATTAGGCATTAAAACATGCTAATTTCGATCTTAAAACCACGGGCGATCACCAGAAGCTGCAACTTAATGAACTTAATGAGCTTCGTGATCAAGCATACGAGAATTCTTTGATTTATAGGATGAGGACTGAAGAAGCTTACGACTATAAGATCAAAAAACCGCATTTTCACTGTTGGTGATCAAGTCTTGCCTTATCAACTCTCGTCTAAAGTTATTTCTCGGGGAAGCTTAAAAACCCGATGGTCGCCCTTTCACGTTAACCGAAGTTTTTCATATGCATGCAACTTATCTCAGGCGAGATTAAACTTCAAAGTTAATTGCCACCGACTTAAGCACTACTACGGATGGGACACACCACCCACGGTTGTCCCGGATCTCCAGACTTTCCCTAAGGACGAATGAATTCAGGGATCGAGTCGAGCTTGTGACTCGGTGACCAAAAACAAGTAGCTTCGTGGGAGGCACCCCATGCTTATCCATCTTCTATTTTCTTTCTTATTTCTATTGTGATGTGAGGAGGCTTGTACTCTTCCGATCCTTGTTGTGTTTGTACTTGTGATTGTTTGCAGGATTAACCCAAAATTTTCTAAAGACTCTCGTGTTTGGTGTTTTGTCCCGGTCCACTCGAGCTTCCTAGCCTTTGCTTGCCAATAGTTTGGGGAAATCCGATATCCTAAAGATTATTATCGACTAACATTTATCTTTTAGCACACTTAATAAACGGCTTAAGATTTTTGTGATACTTTCTTCAGGCTTGAGTTATGCATTCGACCTTTTTGAGTTCTAGTATGGGGTTTTTAAGTCTTAGGCTGAGGTAACATTCGAGGACAATGTTTGATTTTAGTATGGGGTAGTATATCTTCGATATGATTTACTACCTCTTATCCGTATGTTCTCACAGTACCCCGTTTTCCACAAAATTTCGAATATGAAAAAATTTAAAATTTTTAAAAATAAAATAAGTGTTTTTGCCACAATTTTGACTTTCTTGCTGGGTAGAATAAGAGTAAATTTTGATCCGATCGAGCGTGTTGAGCTCTAGCTGGTTTCTTAACTTTTAGGCTAAGCGTTCGCAGAAATTCGCGAAGAACAAAAAATGATAGAGTTAAGTATGAGTGGGATGCTAAACAAGGATTATTTGGAAATCTTAAGAGCTCATGTATGTAATTTGTTGCTTTTTCTCCCATAATCTCCTAATCAGATTAATATACGTGCTGTTTTTGAAAATTAAACTTAAATCAACAATTTTTATGTAATATTTAGCAAAACTTTTAGTCTAGGTTCAAACTTAAACTTGAATTTTTTAAAAAGAAGTCTTCTCTATATAAAGTAAAAAAAATATGATAATGAAAAATAAATAAAAAATATAATAATAATAAAAGCTGTGGGCTGATAAAGGTTTACTATCTATTGCCGGTACATACGATGTGTTAGTCTTCTAAAAAGCCCATAGAAAGAATAAAAATCCGAGACTGATAAAAGTTTGTTGCATCTTACCGGCTCACAACCGATGTTGCAGCCTTCTAAAAGGTTCGAGGGGTAATAATTTCGTAAAAGTTTAATATTAAGTTTAAATCAAAAAATTGATTTTTTTTGTTAATTCAAATATGCTTTGACTTTAACTATCTATTTTATAAGCTATGATATTTAGGGAAACTGAGAGTTTTTGAAACCTAAGGTCCGTGGAGTCCAGATACTAGTCTCTTGTGGTGGTGTCACAAGCCTGGCTCACTTAGCCGCCAAGGTTGGAGATGTTGCCGAGACGAAAGTCGCTAATGGGATGGATCTGCATTCAAACTCATTATTCTTAGGTGGAACGTGAGCATTAGTATTTTTGTTAAATCGTTGATCCATTAGTTTGAAATCAAACTAGCACACTCACCTAAGATAATAATTGGTTCGGAGTAAAAGTTCACAATGTTGCAAATATGAGTAGTGTTAGCATCTTAACTGATATTTAGCTATGATTTCGTTTTAAGCTTGGTTTGGATAAGTGAAAAGTCGGGGACGATGAATTTATCCTTTTGGGGCATTCTCGGATCGAAATGCATCTTGTTCTATGATCCCTAACAGTTATGGAAATAACGAAAGTCGAAATATTCTAAAAAAAATGAAAAAGTTTTATAAAAATGGAAAATGAGGTGTTTTAAAACTTGTGATTTCTTAACTTTCTCCACAAAAGTCTTTGCTACTTTTCAAAGATTTAGTTTGAGGAAGTTTTGAGGTATTTGGTTTTAAAGCATATAATATTGCGTGAGGACACGCAATCGTTTAGTTTGGGGAATTTTGATATGTGTGAAAACACATATCCGTTTTATATCAAAAATAACCCATAAAGATAAATTTGTGCTTAAAATGCTTGTATATTGCTTGTTTTATCTTTCTGATTGTGTAGGTGTGGATATAGCAAAAATCACAAGAAAACGGTCAAAGCTGGACAAACACGGGCACGAGACGGAAAAAAGTGTACAAAAGTCGGGGATTTGATAGCAAGAAGGGTCAAAAGTCAACTCCAGTCAACCCTTGGTCAACATTGGTCAACTCACAAAAGACAAAAACCTAAAACTTACCAAAACAGCCCTCATTGTTAAGCCTAATTTTCACAAAAGTCCCTAAAGCCCTAACGGTCGTTATCTCTTTATACTATAAAGGATAACGCTCGTTATCCTTATAATAACCCAAATCCAAAACCTGTTACCCTTTACCCGAGCCTAAAACACACCCATTGGCCCAATCTCTTATTTATAAACCCAAAGTCAAAGCCCGTTTCCCCGAGTCAAACCCCCTCCCAAACGGTTAAAAAGGCGCCAAGAAGCTTTTACTATTCACCCATCGTCCCAAAGATTACCTCACGTCAAATCAAAGGGCAAATGTAAATTGAGGACGTGGCTTAGTAATTCGAGTACCAAGCAGTGATGTAGCACAAAGAAACGTCATACAAGAGCTCCCATTGGTCAATCCCCAAAAGGTCTGACACACGGGTCTGACAAGAAACACACCAAGGACTATTATTTTACACTAAAACAAGTGCAAAAGAAGCACAAATAGTCTGACACACGGAATGCCACGATTGCAATCCGTCGTGCTCACTCATTATTAATCCATGGACCTCAATAGGTCCAATGATGAGGAGAGAATAGAAGGCCAAGATCAAGGGAGAGAGGAGCGTGATCCAAGACCTAGAAACTTCATTTGCAGGCTATAAAAAGCCCCTCACATTCACACACACGTATCTAGTTTTTTTAGCTTTTAAATTTTTAGTAAAATTGTAATTTTTAGCTTTCAAAATTTTAGCTTAAGTAATGTAACTTTTCCAACTTATTGTACTCTCACTTTCAGCTTATTGTAATTAGTTTACTATTAATGAAATCATCCTTTGTTTTTACATAATCCATTTTACCTTACAAGTTTTTAAACTCTCAAATTCTCATGTTACTGTTACATAAGCTTCTTCATAAGCTCTCATTAGCTCTTTGAGTCTCTAAGCTCAAATTGAGCTCATAATAAGTATATAATCTATTTAAACCTTTAAAATTAGCTAAATACCTATGCTATATGGATCTAGAGCTTTTGCATGATAAGCTTAACATGGAAGAGCTTATGAGACTTAACTAGCTTATCCTTGTGATAAGCTAAAGCTTGTAGACAGCTCACTTGAGCATATTAAGCCTTTGGTTTAGTCTTTTCTTTTACGAAGTTTGCTTTTATTAATTCTTAAGGCCTTTGTAAGTTTTCAAGTTCCTTTACTGTCTTTAATTTTCTAGTTTAGAATTGCTTAATCTGCTTATTTGCTAGCTTATTTGTGCTAAATTTTGTCTTATTGTGCTTATTGAACATGTTTGATCATCTGTTTTCAGCTTTTGTAGTGTAGATCTTATTTTTTCATATTTTGTCTTATAAATCATTAAAAAGCCAAAAATATTTAGCATAGTTTTAATTCTGTCATATTGATCTTGTTTGAATGTTCTTAGTTGTTAATTAGCTTATAATTTAGTTGATTAATATTTGGTAATTGAGTATTGTTCATAGAAATTTAATTTCATAAGATAAAATGAAGTTGAGTATTTTTAAGGGGGTGTTTGGCATAACAGTACTAACTACAAGTTAGTACTGCTAGTGGCCATTTGGTCCTTGAATTTCATTTTGAATCTAAATTTAAGGTTTATAAGAGTAGAATTGAAGAGTTTAAATAAGTTTAATTTAGTTTCCTTAGGGTTAAAAAGTGCTAGGTAGAATCTGTCAACATAATTTTGAGTGTGCTAGCCAATTTTCACGCTCTTAGTAGATTTAGTAGAATTAAATTCTGCACTTAGTTTAGTGTTTTAAAGGTTGTGAAAACCACATTTTAGGACTGCACTTATAGTTTTATCTATTGGTCACTCTTTGTGTCAACTGCATCAGTAAGAAAAACATCAAAAGGCCTTTTTCATTATAAATTTTCAGGAGGTAAGTTACTCTTAAATTTTGATTTTCAAGGGGCATTCAAGTAGATTAGGGTTCACAGTTAATCTGTTTCAATTTGCTTTTTGAAGTTAAGCTCATTTAATTATTTGTTTTTACCTTTTAAAATAGCTTCTTGTCTTTTAATTTCAAAAACCAAAAGTACTAAGTGTTCTTAGTATAAGCTGTTTTCAACAAAGCTTTTTCAATAAGCAATTGAATTTCAAAATAGTTTCTGAAAGATGTTTTAGAGAGCTTTTTAGTTGTAGTTTAATCTAGTGTAGCTTAATAGTGCATAAGGATCCAAGAGCTTATTGAAAAATAAGCTCAAAGATCCCTGTAGGGTCTGTTTGGGTTGTCAGTTTTTGTTAAGTGCTTATTAGAATTTTATAGCTTATTGCCTTAAGTTTTTGCCTAATTTCTATATTAGCTAGCTAATTAGGTTAGAATTAAGTAGTCCTTAGCTTATTAAGTTCAGTTATAGCTTATTGCACTATTTCATATAAAAACCAAAAACAGTAGCCAATAGCTTTTTCATAGTACTTTTTCTTTGCTTAATTGTATTTCAAAATGGTTGTTCTTTGCAATTCTAAATAGCTTATTAGCTGTACTTTTAGTAGGTATTACGCTTTTAGCTGTAAGGATCCTTTAGAGAGCTTAAAATTAAGCTCAAGTTTGGTGTTTGGCATGTTTGGTTTAAAGTGTTCATAAAAGCTTATTTAGATTTTCATTTGGCAGTTTTTGTCTGTTTTTGGTCATTTAAGCTCGATTTTAGAGGTAAAAGATATGTGTAATTAAGCACTTATCTAAAGAAAGCCCATAGTAAGAATAAAAATCCGAGACTGATAAAAGTTTGCTGCATCTTGCCGGCTCACAACCGATGTTACAGCTTTCTAAAAGGTCGAGGGTTACAATTGCATAAATATTTAATGTTAAGTTTGAATTAATAAATAGATTTCTTTTTGTTAAATTCAAATATGCTTTTGAACTTTGACTATTCTATTTTAAAGCTATGCATATACGGGAAACTTGAGAGTTTTTGAAATCTAAGGTCCGTGAGTCCCGATAGCTCATCCCACTCTCAACACACACTAACCACTTTGCTTCAATAGCTCATCCGGTATTCATTTACATAATTTATCTTTTATACTCATTTTAGGTTCTTTAGTACAATAAGCTGTTTAAGCTTATTACACAGCTTATTCGATAAGCTGTGTAACCAAGCTTATTTTTCCTATGTCCCTTTTAGTTCAAGCTATTTTCTATAATTTTTTCAGAATTTTTATAGCTAGTTTAGTAATTTTAAACATTTATTTTTATTAAAAACTTTAAAAAATCATAAAAAATAGAAAAATAATCAAAAAAATATAATTCTTTTTTAGAAAATTTTCTTGATTCATATAGTTCTTAGGAAAATTAGTTTTGCTTCCGTATGGTTTAATTTGCAAAATTTCAATTTTTAAAGAACGAGATTCGTTTCCGTTCTCGTTTTTCGTTTTTTAAGCTCATTTCAACTCCGTTTTTGTTCTAGTTTTCTTTAAACTTACTTTTTAGTCAATTAGAGTATATTAAAAGTGAAAAATTCATGTTAGGTTTAATTTTGGAAAGTTAGGATTTTTAATCTCCGTTTAGGGTTCTCGTTTTGCGTTTTTAGTTAATGTTTAGTTTCCCGTTATTAAAGTTAAGTTTATTTGTCATTTAATTTGTTCACTTTTAGGATTTTAGGAAACAAATCATCTTCGATTCCATTCAAATCATTGTCCGAATTCAAACGTGGTTTCAATTTCATAAATCATTGGGGAAATAACGACCCGGGAATCATACTTCCCGGTTAATATACGTATTATATTATTATATATTATCGTGTGATTTTTCCTTACTTCCTTTGTTCTCAAGGGTAGTTTAGGAATTTCATATTATTTTATATTTTATTATTACGTGTATAGATTTACTAGCAATCACCTTGCCAAATAATAAACTATAATCAGATCTTTTAAACAATTGCTTCCTCGACCAAGCTAATCCCCTTGGGGTCTATATTCCACCAAATAAGGCTGCCTTTAAAAGATTCAAATATCCAAAACTGGAAAAACAAAAATTATTTACTAATATTTGGGTAGAAACACTATTGAACAAAATTAGAATGAAATTATACTAACCTTGAAAGACCAAACAAATCCAGACAGAGTATATGTGGGAACATAATTCCGGGATTTACTTAGACCTTTAAGGTGCTCCCACTTGTTTTTATTAACTACATTCATAATCTGGTCATACAAATGCCTCACTAATGTATCACCCCCATCGAAAGTCAATTCCAACTTGGTTTTCAACCAAACGCATTAGTGTATCAGGTACTTCATCAACTGACTTTTTTCTAATAAAAATTACCTCTAATGCTAATAAAAGATAAACGCGGACCACATCATCATCAACTAATTTACAAAATAACTCTTCATCCTTAGTTAAACCTATAAGGTCTAGATCACTTACTTTTAAACCTAACTTGTGGGGTAATACCCTTGACACAAATGTGACATCCCCTGACTTGAATTTCCTAAAACTATAACTTCTAAAATGTAGCCCTGTTATAAGAGAAAACTTTTCGGAGCTCCGAAGTAAAACCGACCTTTTCACTTATATACCAGTGGGCATAATCATAGTGAGCATCATCCACAAAAACTTGTTTCTGTGGTATGTAATCAATAAAATGTGGTTCATTGTCATAAAACAAAATATCCAACCATTTGCCGAAACACGATTTCCTAAACAACTTCCTTCTATTTTCATTCAATTTCTCTTTAAATAAACTAAAGTATCTCAATTTACTTTGTAATCACGACTTTCGCTTCATATTCCTTTAAAAAAATAAATTAAATTAAAAAATTAAATCAAATTACATCAAAAAAGTACACAGGACTATAAAAGAAAATAATATACAAATTATATTACTGGAATAAAAGACAAAGGCTCAAATCATCATTAATCAAGTGCAAAAAACAAGGACTAAACCACCATGGGTGCTTTACTAAAACAAGTAGTAGTGCCCCGCAAGGATACGATAAATCTCATTATTTTTATCGATTAATCGACATATCATCATGCCATATAAGGACATCCATATCTCAACATTTAATGTTAATAGGGCCATGCTCATTCCCCCTGTCTTTATCAACAACTATGTCACAGATTGGTGAATTAGTATGAACACATCAAAGAAACCACAAATATTAATAACACATAATATTATTTTTATTACATTACCCATTCAGAAACACAGTACTACATACACATGATAAGTGCAGAACCATACATGGAAGACCATACATAAACCATCATACATTTAAAGGAAAGACAATACAAGACGATAATTAAACATAAGACGGATGGTTTGACAGATGCTTAGAGGGAGCACATTGGTACTCATGACATGAAGTCACGAACTTATTTCTTACGGAACTAAACAATCAAGGAAAATTTTTCAAGGATCTTAATCTCAGTCTCATTAATAACTTTCATGAAAGATCTTGCTTTTGCATTGTCAGTTTCCTAAAGATCCTTTAGTAATTTCACAGTCTCAAATACTTCTGCTAAGAAACCCTGCTTTTCAACATCTAATATAAGCTCAGCCCTTTGCCTAATACGCATACCAAGATCATTCAACTTGGTATGCATATCAATAACTAGGTTAAAGTCATGCTCGTTGTCATTTTCAAACATCACAGTCAACACTTCCTTCAACACAATGGAGTTACATGCCAAAGCAAATTGAGACAAAGTAGACATTTTGTTTTCTAAGTTTTAGTACAGAAATATGGGTGGTTTGAAGAATCAAGAACTACTTACACCCTTAAATAGAACAAATTTATGAATAGAATAATTACAATTAAGATGGCTGTCAAGTAGATGAACAGTTGGTTCTTATCGAAGATGCACACTTGGCAAAAAAATTAATGCTTTTACAGGCATTCATCAAGATTGTTTTTTTTCTTCTTCATACTTGTAAAGATATATACTCACACAATATTATTACAAAATGGACAAAATGTAATAAAATATGGTGATTTGATTGTTAACCTCCTGTATTAAATACATGGCAGTGTTATTTACTTCTTCCGGTCTACTTCTAAACTTGAATACCAGTCCAACTATCACTTATGTCATCACTTAAGGGCATACAGGGAAATAAAGGTTATTGGAAAAAATGATAAATAAGCCCAGAACTAAATTATAGGATAACACATCACAGCCAATGTTATATGTTTTCCACATAAAGGGATCATAGTAAATTCACATAAATGGAAAAAAAATCCACAACATGATTTGATAGTTAACCTCCATGTATTAAATATTAATTTAATACATGATAGAACACCTTTAGAAAAATTTCACCATGGGGCAATAGGTGTATACACCAAAAAATTTTGGGGCAAAAATAGAAATACTTCTTGTTTCTAAGTATACTCAAACTGTTTGTTTGAGAATTAGGCTCAGATCTAAAACAATAAATCAAAATAAATCGGACTTAACCGCCATGGCTGCATTTGTACTAAAACATGAAACGCCCCGCCAAGATACGGAAAATCTCATTATTTGAATTATTATATCAGATAACTGGTTCATCACAGCCCCATTCAGAAGAAATATGGTTGTAATCAACCAACATGGCGGCATTACTAAAACAATACAAATGCCCCATCAAGATACGGTTGAATCAATATATTGCCCCGCCAACAAACCGATATAAACGGTTGGGCTGCAATTTAAAAACAATACAAATGCCCCGCCAAGATATGCTGTTAAATAGGGACACAAAACAAGTCATTCAAAGTATATACATATAACCACATTAAACTAGTGCACTTAATATCAACTTCATACAAGGTTGATATCGTAAACAATATAACGTTACCTCATAAAGGCCAATAATTCATACAGTGAAATATAATAAGATCACAACATGACTTAAGCAATAACAGCAATGTAACAATACATAACAGTATGGCCATAGGAAACCTTATCAAGAGGAGACATAATATCAATGCAGTATGTCGCAAATCGATTTTTTGTGTTTGTGACAAATGCACCAAATAAACAATCAATCAACCAGCCAAAGAATTAGCCAAATATAATTAGCAAAACTTAAAATTAAGCGAACACGCAACCAATCCACTAAAAAGTTAATCAACCATCCATAATTTTAGACTAATAAGAACTGAATTAATATGGTTACTAACCAAGAATAAAAATGAATCATCCAGACATTGTTTACCTTATACCACTTGATCTAAAAAGTTTGTTTACCTATTCAATTATTCATGTCGCTTAATCTATTAAAACTAATTAAACATAAAATAAAAAGTAATTATTTAGATGAATAACATACCCTTGCTTTATCGAATCAATAAGGGTTTGTTACAGGTGACAACGGACTTTTCGTTTTTGGCTCTGGGAGGTTGGAGAATATACTTCTTTGGTGTGATGATTATGAGGTCTTCCCAATGACGTTGAGATTGAGGATCTGGATAGAGTTTCGTACAGTTATCTCGTTTTGTTCTAGTTTTATTGAAGTCGCTGGCTTTGATTGTTTTAACTTTGTGGCTCGTGGTGGAGGATCCATGTTTTGTTGTGTGGTCCGTTTTGTTACGATTACGCGGTAAGCAAATGAATTATTTTGGTCGTTTTACTGAGTCTATGAGATTTAGTCTTCAAGAGAGACATTCTTTAATTTTGAAGTTGCTGTTATTGTTGTTATCTTTTAGAGATCCTGAAATCGATTTTCTGATGCCCGTGACGTTTTATTATTTTGCCTCGGTGAGCATTCTTCTGGTTTTTTCTGATGTCAGATTCGCCTCTGAGATCTTGCTCTATTCACGGAATAAAAGGAGATTGGTTTTTTCAAACATAATTATAAACAAAATATTAGTGGCAGAACCCACTATCGGAATAAAGGAGATACGGTTAAAGAACGGATATAACCACAATGAATCGTTCGCAGAAACCCCATAAATGACTATGAAGTGTTCTATTTTTTAACCCCCCCCCCCCCCACCCCCCCCCCCCCCCCCCCCCCCCCCCCCCCCCCCCCCCCCCCCCCCCCCCCCCCCCCACCAAATTTCATTACATATCAAATCCCAAAAGGAAAAAGGAAGAAGACAATAATAATAATATTATTTTATTTGCCAACTATCGGTCTCTCCAAATAAATAATGTTATACGGTGGTCGCTCTATGTATTTTGTATTTAAAATATTGGTCAACTTGGAGTCGCTCTAAGTATTAATACAGGTCGCTCTATGTATTTTGTATTTAAATATTTGGTAAACTTGGAGTTGCTCTAAAGTATTAATACGAGTCGCTTTCATCGCTCCAACTATAAAAAAACATGCCTAGAAAGTACACCTACACAAATTGTATTTTAAAAGTACAAATATTAATATTTTAATGGGTCGCTCTGGTCGCTCTGAGGTATTTAAGAAACACACTTTTTTTTGGGGCAATAGGTGCATACACCAAATTTTTTGGGGCAAACTTAGAAATAGCCATTTTTTTATGGAGAAAAAAAGGGAAATGACTAAAGTTCCTTTATCACGAAGAAATCATCCTAATAATGATTTACGTGGATTTTGAGGTGATTATTCTAGATATAAGATGTAATAAGCTTTATTAACATGTACCCAATCAAATGTATGAATTAAATTTAAGTTATGATTTTATGATAGTAATCAGAGGTTTTTGTGTTAAAGCATGTTTTTAGTTAATTACATGATGTTTCATACATGGTAAATGATCATAGAGGTGAGTACTAGAGTAGTAGTTTAGTTTGTTTTTACGAATTTAGCATGTTTAGCGGCAAAATGCTAATGTATCGAAGTCATAGCAGAAGTAGTAGCACGTATATATGTTATAGCAAGAAAGGATTTAGATAATCCATAGCTTACGTCACGGGTGCCCTATACAATTACCTTTTGATTCGGACATAGACGATATTTAGCTATAAAGATACATAGCCGACAACCAACCATGTTCATCTCACGGTACATAAATAGCAGAAACACCAGGTAAGTGCCAACACAGAAATAGAAGAAACACCAGGTAAGCACCAGCATAGAAATCATAAGAAACTCATTTAGCTTATTAAGGATATCAAAACAACGTTTACAATAAGATGGCGGGCAAACGAGCAACAAGCTGCACCGCAAAGTGCACCAAAGGAATCTCCCATTCACGACTCCATCTGGAGTATCGTGTCTGTATACAAACATGACATGAGATTGATTTATGATCTCTTGTCTCAAACATGTCATGACCCAGATTGCATCCCTGCAAGAGGGTATGGGGCTGCATATTAGTACTCGCCACCTAGGGAATTTCGTACACGATATGTAGAACGACAAGTAGATGTCGTACCTTTAGTAGAAACATGATTAAATGTCACGACATGTTAGAACGACAAGTAGACGTCGTACCTTTAGTAAAAACGTGATTAAATATCATGATATGTTAGAACGACGACTAGACGTCGTATCCTTAGTAGCGTGCTTTATGCACATAGCTAGAAACATCTCTTATGCATTTAGTCAGTGCATACGTACTCAGATTTAGCAGTAGTCAATTAGTCATCATTATAACATCAGCTTCAACAGATAGTCGTCAAAAATAGGTCAAGATCATATGCATAATTAGCGCTTAATAGGCTCAGATTCGTTAGAAGACAAGATTACTGTCTCAATTTAACAATAGCTTTAGTTTAGTAAATAATTTCAGAAAAGGAATCGATAGGATCATCATTATGTAGCTTTAGCAATCATAGCATTTTACAGTTTATGTTATAGCAGTCAGCACCATTTACTCACTAAGTCATCAAGACTTATCGTGCCCATATATCATTTTGCAGGTTAGGTTATACGGAGGTTGGGGCTCGCAGTTAAAGAGGTGATCAAGGGGACGGTAATGCTCGTTAAACATTAGGTGACGAGCATCTCATCCACTTCGTTGGTATTCAGCTTGTTAACGCCCCAAACTATTATAGTTATATGTCTTTTCAAGTTCATTATTTGTATTAAGTCAAGTTTAGCATCAAGTTGTATGTTTTAGAACATGTCTTTTGGTTATGGGTCAAAATGGGGGTGTTAGGGTTATTACTTGCACTCGTAGTATTTACATTTCCACGCATAAAGCTGTTATGAAACATTGTATTGGGGTTATTGTTTATATATTTATAAATTGATTCTAGATTCATGTTTTCTGGAATTGGTTTTATACATATTTTAGTTATGCAGTTTTACGTATATGCAGTATTTTGTAAAGAAAAAAAATTCAGGCGTTTCATTAAACTGTTATATTTTAAAAAGTATTAACTAATTTGATTAACTAAAAGCTTTTCATAAGACCATTTAAACTGTGTGGCCTTATGGAGATATAAGTCAGGATAAATATGTTGCAGAGACTTATGACTTATGTGACGAACAAAACTTATTTTTTATAAGCTCAAACCCTGTATAAGCGCCTGTTAGACTTGCACCAAACTCAACCTTGAATATTTGGCAGTTCACTGTAAGCAGTTGATTGATAATATTTTCATTTCAATTTGTTATATATAAAATCAATGTCAAGTTGACATTTTGTAGGACGACAATTGTCTATGCATTTCGGTTAATTATAAAATGTGGTGATCACATTAAAACTCGACATGGTAAGCGTAATTGAACCAGTCCATGGTCCTCTACGTCTAATACGAGTCAATACATGTGTAATGTTAGCTCAGTCTATGCATACCATGTCCAAGAAAGAGAAATAATTATGTTACATATGAACTTGTTGCTGATCTTAAGAAAATACGAAGTTAGTGGTGGAATAGTAGCAAACGAATATTTCAAACTAGTAAAGATAAACTTCCGCCACCAAAAAAAAAAATTCATATATCACTAAAAGTAAAAGTGTTATCAAAAGTATAAAAAAAGTGTCATTAAAATTTTTATGTGCTTTTTTTATACATTTAAAAAAGTATAGGTAGAAGTCAAGTAAGTAAAAGTGTAATCATAGTGAAAGTGTGAGTACCTATGTTTTACCTTTTGTGACCACATTTGTTTATAAAAAGTGTCATCAAATCTTAAAAATTTAGTTATTTGTTCACACATTTAAAAAAAGACTTTAAGTCATTAAATAGCCATATACTTTCTCAAATTTACTCATATGGTAGATGTACTCAAAAAACTACTTATATGATACCTCTACTTTTACTTTCGTACCGATATGGACGCACTTTTACTGACTACCGGTAAAATCGGCTAAATTTTTAAGAAAGTGTGACTTGGCAATTTTTTGTTTTGTTTTTAGTTACCTATATGATACCTCTTCTTTTACTTTCGTACTTATATGATACCTCTACTTATACGTTTTCATCTGTTTTTATACGTTTTCGTCTGGTTTTGTACGCTTTCATACTTTTTACGTTTTGACATGCTTTCAACTGTTTCTATACGTTTTTATCCGTTTTTGTATGTTTTCATATGTTCTCATACGTCTTCATATGTTTTTACACGTTTCCATTCGTTTTTATACGTTCTCATCCGTTTTCATCTGTTTTCTTACGTTTTCATATGTTTTTGTACCGTTTTCATCCGTTTTCATACATCTTCATATTTTTTTATACGTTTCCATCTGTTTTTATATGTTTTCGTTCGTTTGTATACGTTTTCATCTGTTTTCTTACGTTTTTATTTGTTTTCATCCGTTTTTATATAGTTTTGCACATTTTCATACGTTTTCTTGTGTTTTTATACACTTGTGTATGACTTTATACGTTTTCTCACGATTCCTTACGTTTTTGCACGTTTTCGTAGGTTTTGCACGTTTTCATACGTTTTCATACGTTTTTTACCTTTTCGTACGTTTTCGTACTTTTTATATGTTTTCACACGTTTTCATCCGTTTGTATACGTTTTCACACGTTTTCTTATGTTTTCATACGCTTTTGTACGACTTTATACGTTATTTTACGTTTTCATACTTCTTTTTTCTTTTTCTACGGTGTATGTTTTTAAACTCTTGTGTATGTTTTCATACGTTTTCGTATGTTTTTTACTAATGAAAACGTATAATAATGTACATGAACGTTAAAAACGTATTAATGCGTACAAAATGTACAAAGGCGTATAGAAATGTAAGAAATGTTCAAAAACATACAAAACATACATATACGGGTAAAGATGGATACCAACGGATAAAAACATAAGAAAACATATGAAAACGTACAAATCTATTAAGGACTCCCACTCTTACCTCTCAACTAAAGTTACATTATTCTCCATGATTCCTCAAATAACAAATTCCTAAAAATTAACTGATCTGTAAATATTACTCTACATTCAAAGGGCATTGAACTGACCAAACAATATGTATTTGTAAATAAGGTCATATGGTTACGCTTACCTTATTCTATAACGTTTATATCTACCCTTGATCCACCTCCAGAAATATAGTTCACGTACTATATTAACAGGTAAAACAAGTTTCCATGCATCATATTAGATGGTTTATGAAAGTTCACGTATCATATAGGTAGTTTTTTCAGTACACATACCATATAGGTAAATTTGAGAAAATAGTTGGCTATTTAATAGCTTAAACCCTTTTAAAAATGTCGCTAAAAAGCTAGATTTAATATCACTTTTTTGTGTCATTTGAATATCTATTATGTCACACCCTTAAAATATGGCGCAGCGGAATACGAAACCTGGGGATGACTTCATAAATATCTCAAACACAAAGTACAAAAGAGTGACCATTAAATGGACATTTTGAAAATATTACATCGTTGAATTAATTAAAAGAAACGAAGTTTTACATAATAAAAAATAATCAGATTTAAAACGGTAATAATTGGTGCTCATAACATCAACGAGTAATTTATTAAAAGTTTCATGAAGTAAAGCCATGATGCATGCTGACTCCAAATGCACTTCAATTAATCATTATGAGTTAAGGTACCTGAGATAAACATGCTTAAAAGGTCAACAATAATATTGGTGAGTTCATAGGTTTAGGTAAAACGTTAGGCATGGGCTGTAAGATTTAGTATAGCGTGACTAATGTAACACATACAGTAGCACAAAAAGGTGTTTACAATAGTACTAAGTTCAAGACACCGAAGCTAAACCATGTAATGCATGAAATATATGCCAAGTAAGTGCCAGCGTAGGTGTCCAAACCTGGACCACCTAAAGTTTTGACATGATATACGTCCGTTTTATCGGGACCACCGATACAAGTAAATGCTATTTACCCAGACGGGGATGCTATCCCGATAGATGTATCTATAACAACACGTAATTAACAGTTCATGAATATGGGCAAAGTGGGCTATCTGTACTTAGACTAATCCGTAAACATTTAAAAGTAATTGCGTCTAATGTAAAAACATAGCATGTATCTCACCCCGAGATTTAATAAAAGCATTCGTAAAACAAGTAAAAAGTGAGGCTATGAAACTCACCTTTAGCATGTGAAGAATCGGGAACAATCAACAAACGAAGAACGAGTACGAATGTCCTAAACGCGACCTAGTTGAGATATAGTGCGTTTTAGATGCAAGCAAACAATAGTGAAATGATGCACATGCGATTTTTATAAAGTTATCATCACCCGAACATGTTTGCGTTTTAGTTGTCCAAGTCAAAACGTGACCTTGTAAAAGACATATAGTTTTTATTAAGTTTCGACGCTAAAACAAAGTTACTATTTTTACCAACCTTTAGAAATCTTGTACATTGTCCGTTTTCTAAATATTTCCGTTTAATTTATATCTCGCATAAAACACGCTAAGTAACCAACCAAAAGTCTAGTTATTCATTTTATTCGCCATTATATTTATTACTATTATTTTTAAGTCACCAACTTTAATAAATCCTATCTCGCTTACTTAATAATACTTTTGAAAGTTTCTGACGCGTATGAACACTATATAAGTGATACTATAATATTTTTTAAGGATTTTATAGCTTATTTGGACTCGAAAACACCAAAAAACCTCATTTTAAGTTTCAAACAGCTCACATTATTAGTCAAATTTATGCAGAAAGTTTATTAAATTTTCCAGATTTTAGTCCGTCTTTAGAAGGGCGTAACTCCTTCGTTATAAGGATTCACGGGATGGTCAAAAGCGATGTTTCAAGAAAAAATCATGTTTTACAAGTTTTCTTTTATAAGTTTCACTCGACTCGGACCCGAAATGGGTCAAAAACACGAAAACGTAAACTGGACAGAATGTGTTTAAAACAGTTTTGCTGGAAAAGTCACTAGTTTTTATCCAAACTTCATTTTGTCATAACTCACTCGTTTTAAGTCGGATTTTAACAGCTTTTATATCCACACGCTCGTATTTAAATATACTATCATATATTTTCAAGTCTCGGCTACTCAAAATAAATTTTACCACCTGTTATCCCTCATAGAAAATTTGGACAAAATGTATATATTACCAAAACTACACCATATATTTAGCCGCAAATATCACAACTTCATTTCTAGCTTAAATCCCTTCCACCGATTGATACCAACACTCAAACAACTCCAAGACTACCTATCTCTTTCACCGATTGTTACACTAACGCCAATAACTACTTTTAACACCTATAATCATATATTTAACCTAAAAATACAATAATAACAAAATGAGTCCAAAAACATAAATAAGTTGTACAACCCATTTATTTTTGCTAGTTTCTATATAAAAATCCTTTTACACAAACATAGGTAATGATATTTGAAAAGATTTGAGATGTATGCTTAGATGATATATATGAAATTTGTACGAAAAGGAAAAGATGAAAATGGCTTACAAAAGTGAAGAAAATTGATGAATCTTTAACCCAAACTAACAAGATGTGAACCCGGAATAACCACCAATGAATCACTAGTAACACAATAGCTTAAATATTTAAAGATCAAGAAAACAAACACCAAGAGTGTGTGTGTTGTGTTTTCGACCGAACCTAAAAGAAGAGAGGAAGGAAGAGAGATTTTTTCATGTAGGTGTATTTGTGTATGTAGAATGAAGGAATAAATGAATGTAGACACTATGTATACTTGCACAATGATATAGGATCCTATGTCATGAGGTTCAAATGTGGTGCAAGACAAAAATGGTTAAAGAAAAATGGGTGAAGGACTAGTACCTTGGTGAGACAATATTAACAAAAATATGGTGGTGTGTGGTATGTGTGCTTGGCACAGACGAACAAGGGGGAAGAGGGAGACCAAATATTTTTAAATTTGAAATTTATTTACACTACGCATGATATCTAGATATTTATTTAGGAGGAAACGGTTTAATTATACATGCATGCATGAAAAATGGAAAATGAACTAATAAGTATTTTAGGTAACTCATAAAAATTAAAACATGCGACATATAAAAATATGTTCGTAATCGTAACACGTTAGTCGTGAGTAGACTACACTTATACAAAAGTTGGAACGCATCCGAAGACATTTTTCAGTATACGCGGGATAACTTCCCCGATACACGTTAAATTAAATTACATAAACGTAAAAAGTGAAAATAATTAGTAAATCGTAAAAATAGAAATCTACAAATTTGCCAGTTGTCAAAGTCTTTCCCTGTTAAGAGAACTTCATCCCGAAGCTCAATTCGTGGTGTAGGTGCGGTGTGGTGTCGGATAACAAATGCGGATACATCTTTCGGAACTAGTCTTTACGAATTCCACCTAACCTTGACGATTGGAATACGACTGAGTTTTAGTCGTTTGACTTCTCGGTGCATAATCTCTACCAGTTCCTCGATGAAATAGAGCTTGTCGTTGTTTTGGATCTCATCCGACGGTATGAAAAGTGTTTCGTTAGACAAACACTTCTTCAAGTTTGACACATGGAATGTGCTATGAACTTTACTTAGATGTTGAGGTATTTCGAGTCTATAAGCAACAATTTCAACTCTAGCTAGCATTTAAAGGACCGATGTGTTGCGGGTTCTAATTTCCCCGTTTGCTGAAACGTATCTCTTGTTGGAAATAAGAAAAGTATCGGTCACTTCTAAGTTGTAATAGTCTTAGCCCGTAGTATGTTATATGATTAGTCTAGTAAGCTAGTCTGGCCCAAGGCCCATGAAAAGCCCGTTAAGGCCCATGGCCGGCCATGTATGTAGTTTATATACCCTCTCCATGCCTTGGAGAGGGTGGTTGGTTGTTTCATTTCTTATTTTCACACACATAATAATATTATCATCTTTCTCTCTCTTGAAACTTTCCAACCCACTTCTCTCTCTAGTTCTTGCATAATATTAAAGATTACTAGTATTCTTCAATTGGTATCAGAGCCATGGAGTAGTGTGTTTAGTTTTTGTGTTTGTCTTTTGATTTGTGTTCAAAACCTTTACAAAGAGCAAAATCTTGATTTAAAATTTTTCGGCTTAAAAACCTTAAAGTTTTCATTTTTCTTGTTCCTATAGGGTTAGTAACACTAGTTGTACAAGATTTTTTGCAAAAAACCAATCAAAAATGTGTCTTTTTGAGTTTTGAAAATTTGGGTTTCGTCTTAGTTGGAACCGAACTAGTTTTGTGAGTTTGAACCGAACTAGTCATTTTTCTCTTGGAACCGAACTAGTCTTTTTCTCTTGGAACCGAACTAGTCATTTTCTCTTGGAACCGAACTAGTCATTTTCTCTTGGAACCGAACTAGTCATTTTCTCTTGGAACCGAACTAGTCATTGTTACTTGACAACCGATCTAGTCAGTTTGCCTGAGAACCGAACTAATCAATTCACTTGAGAACCGAACTAGTCAGTCTGTTAGAGAACCGAACTAATCACTTTGATTAAGAACCGAACTAGTCATTTCCAATTGAAACCTATCACCTCATTTCTAAATTATACGGTTATTTCTTTGACTTGTAAAATCCCGTGAAACATTAACTTGTTTTCCCGGTTTTGTCGAGAATTGTAAAATCCCATGTAGTTTCAAGAATTACTTCAAGACTCGATAACCACATAATCAAACATAATTTCTTTCTACCAC
>BQNB010028682.1:0-56414 GCA_026074375.1 Tanacetum coccineum
TTTGTATACTCTCTAATCACAAACCCTAACTCAATTTTATCATCCATCATCAAAACCCAACACAATGACGACCCTAAAGTTTACTGATACTCACAACATGGTCGTGTTCTTGTCTAAAGCTGTAGAAAGTGAATGGTTTAAACAAATTGTGGATTTTCTTAATGCACACACTATAAGATATGCATTAACAGTTAATCCTACAATCTATACTTCATGCATTGAACAATTTTGGGCTACTGTCAAGGCAAAAACTGTTAATGGGGAAGTACAGTTACAAGCCCTAGTGGATGGGAAGAAGATAATTGTTACTGAAGCATCTGTTAGAAGTGACCTTCAACTGAATGATGAGGAAGGTATGGATTGCTTGCCAAATGCTACCATTTTTGAAGAACTTACAAGGATAGGGTGTGAGAAACTTTCACAGAAGCTTACATTCTATAAGGCATTCTTTTCCCCACAATGGAAATTCCTTATTAATACCATTTTACAATGCCTAAGTGCTAAGACTACTGCATGGAATGAGTTTAGTAGCACTATGGCATCAGCAATTATCTGCTTAGCTACAAACCAGAAGTTCAACTTTTCAAAGTACATATTTGAAAGTATGGTGAAGAACTTGGATAATGCTGGTAAATTTTTTATGTATCCAAGGTTTGTGCAAGTCTTTTTGGATAAACAAATTAAAGGGATGCAAAGTAACAAGAGAATTTATATTGCACCCTCTCACACTAAGAAGATTTTTGCTAATATGAGAAGTTCAGGAAAAGACTTTTCTGGTAGAGTAACACTATTATTCCAAACTATGGTGGTACAAGATCAATGAGAAATGGGTGAAGGTTCAGCAATACCTACTGATCCCCATCACACACCCACTATTATTCAACCATCAACATCTTAACCTCAAAAGAAACAAAGACCAAGGAAGCCAAAAAGAATGGACACTAAGATACCTTAGTCTAGTGGTCCTATAGACAATGTTGTAGATGAGGCTGTCAGTGAGGAGATGGATGACAGTTTGGAAAGGGCTGCCACTACTGCTACTAGCTTAGATGCAGAGCAGGATAGGGGTAACATCAATAAGACCCAATCCAAGGCAACACCTAATAAACCAAGTTCCCTAGGAACTAGTTCATGTGGTAGTCCTAGGCACCAAGAAACCATGGGGGATACAATTGCTCAGACTAGGTCTGAGAATGTATCTAAACTTTCCAATGCTCCACTGCTCGCAAGAGGTAACACACTTTGAAGTGGTGAGGATAGTCTGAAACTTAAGGATTTGATGGAATTATGTACCAACTTGCAAAATAGAGTTATTGACCTGGAGAACACAAAGACTGCTCAAGCTCAGGAGATTACAAGTTTGAAACTAAGATTCAAGAAGTTAGAGAAGAAAGGAGGGTCAAGAACTCACAAGCTCAAAAGATTATACATGGTTGGTAGATCTATAAGAATAGTTTCCTCTGATGAAGCTAGTTTGGGTGATCAGGAGGATGCATCCAAACAGGGGAGGAAAATTGATGACATTGATAAAGATGTAGAGATTACATTGGTTGATGAAACTCAGGGGAGGTATGGTGATGATATAATGTTTGATGTGAGTGATCTTGCTGGTTAAGAAGTATTTATTGCATAACAAGGAGTTCCTGATAGTAAGAAAGATTATGTAGTTAGTACTGCTGTTGATGCTGCTTAAGTTAGTACTGTTGCAACAACTGTTACAATAACTCCTAAAGAAATCACATTGGCTTAAGCACTTCAAGATTTAAAAGCAGTAAAGCCCAAGGTGAAAGGGATTGTCTTCAAAGAGCCAGTAGAGTCAACAACAATAATATCTTCACAACAACGATCACAGGCAAAGATTCAGGCAAGAGTAAAAAAAATGATTGAACCTGAACCTGTGAAGAAATTGTCAAAGAAATATCAACTCAAGCTTGATGAGGAAGTGGCTCAAAGGTTACAATCTAAATTTGATGAACAAGAAAGGATTGAAAGAGAGAAAGCTAAGAAAGAAGTAGAAGCCAACATTGCCTTAAAAGAAACATGAGATGATATACAGGCAAAGATTAAGGCTGATTACCTATTGGTTGAAAGATTGCAAGCAAGAGAACAAGAAGAGTTGACCATTGAAGAAAAGGTTAAATTGTTTTAACAACTCTTAGAGAAAAGAAGAAAACTCTTTACAGCAAAAAGAGAAGAATAAAAGAGGAACATACCACCAACAAGAGCTCAACAAAGGAGTATCATGTGTACTTATCTGAAAAACATGGAAGGATGGAAGCCCAAATACTGAAATAATATGAAGGAAAGAAAGCCCAAAGACTTGAAGAACAAATCTTTAAATTCTAATCAGAAGATGTTTGACAGAGCTTTCAAAAGGGTGAGTACATTTATTGATTTCAGAATAGACTTGGTGGAAGGAAGTTCAAAGAGAGCAGGAGAAGAGTTAGAACAAGAGAATGTAAAGAAGCAGAAGGTGGATGATGACAAAGAAACAGCAAAGCTTAAAAGTCTAATGGAAGTCATGCCAGATGAAGAAGAGGTTGCACTTGATGATATTCTTTTGGCTGTTAAGTCTCTAAGCATTGTTGACTGAAAGATTCATAAAGAGGGGAAGAAAAGCTATTACCAGATAATCAGGGCTGATGGAAGTTCAAAGATGTACTTAGTGTTCAGTCATATGCTTAAACGTTTTGACAGAGAAGACTTAGAAACTTTATACAAGTTGGTAAAAGCTAAGTATGGATCAACAAGACCAGTGGAGGACTTGGATTTAATTTATATGAGAATTTGAAGACAATGTTGAACCACATGATAGAGGAATACTGTAGAAAAATTAAACAGACTATAGAGATTAGATTGGAAAGCTATATGATTCATTGGAGTACATGCAATTAGGAGCATAAATGGGCAGATTCATATGTTGGTAGAAAAGAGATATCCTCTAACAGCACCTACAATCACAGATATGCTAAATAGGTAGCTGCAAGCTGATCATTAGAATGAAATGTGTTATCAGCTTCTTAAACTTCTCACAAAACATCTCAAGAATTAATAAAGTGTTTGGAAGCATCCTCATGGTTATTATGAAGCTTTTAATGAAGAAACTTGATATTTTTTGAATGAAAGTAAAGTTGTTGCGTCCATAAGTGAAAACAAGTATTGTATCCTGCTGGGATTAAAAGCCTTCTTGAAATTACTGCTGCTAAGGTTTGTGTTACTGCTGCTAAGCAAAACTTAGTGTTGTTCAGTAATCTTAATGAAAAATATGCTAAGTAGTTAGTATTGCTAGTTACTACTGCTAGTATATATTAGTACTGCTAGTATATGTTAGTACTGCTAGAGTAAAGTTAGTACCGCTGGTGAAGATTAAAGAAAATATTCTAAGTAGTTACTAATGCTTGTACACAGTTAATGCTGCTGGTTTATAAGTTATTACTGCTTGTTCAGAGTTAATGCTGTTAGTACAAAAGTTACAACTTCTCAAAGATTAAGACTGCTGAAAGAGTTTCTACTGTTGAAAAGATAAAGACTACTCAGAGAAAAGATAAGGATTACTTGAAGATCAAGATTACTTACGTGATAAGTATGAGTTATTTATAGAATAGATCATAGAGAATATTCTAAGCTTTAGGAATATATTGTAAATCGACTAGGACTCCTTGGTGTATAAAAGGAGGACCTAGGGCATAGAGTTATATGTATAAAAAATGAGTCATTCATAGAGTTGTTCATAGCTTCAAGGTTTTGTAACCCTAATACTAGTTAGAGTATTCGTATTAATATATTGAAGCTTTGTTTATTAATCTTTGTGTTCATTAGAATTACTGTTCTATTGCATATTCTTCTTATTAATCAAAGATTAATCAATCCTTTAACACAATCATATTCTAATTTGGTGACAGCTCTAAAGGGTCTTCCCATCACAACTTCTGCCATATTGCTAACAATAAATTCTCGTATGTCCTTTAACACTACAAAGTCCGTAACATAGGTGAAACTTCCAACAAACACATAAACATCTCTAACAATAGCTACCAAGTTTCTTCCTGTGTTTTCGAGTCCTTCTGCCATTATAGTGTTATAGGCTTTACGCGTAATAATGTTCATTGGCAAAAAGGGATCAAAATAGGCAACAAACTTCCTGATGTGTAAAATTGTTTTAAATAATTAATTCCCAAGTTTTAAAATTATAAAACTCGTCTACCGATACACGCACTAACGGGCAAAGAACCCGGACGTATGTAGTGCAGTAGTTGATAAATCCGAGGTCGTCCCAAGAGCTAAGGGCACTAGTTCTAATTTGATTTTGTCACGTTTGAAAATGGTTTTAAGATTGATTTTAAAGACTTAAGGAAAGTAAATGCAGAAAAGTAAATTGATAGAAGTAATCAGGGAGAAAACACGCTAGCCTAGCCATTTCATTACTAATGTTATGATTACGTTTTCCTGTGCAATGTTCAATTTCAAGTTTCATTGGTGGATCTAATATCGACAGACCCGAATTGGCATTTGAGGTTTGTCATATACTTACTCTGCGATCCCAATTCCCCTAGGATCAAACAGGCAGGGCATCCAAGTTTATAGTGATCAATCCTCAATTATCTTTAAGACCAATTCTATAATCTATACAGATTATTAACCCTCTCTGAAATAGTTCTCGTGCTTTTTAAGTGTTTAATGTCACCAAGGCGATAATATGATTAATTTCTACACTAGGGATAGGTCCCAAACTACCCTAGTATCCCACTAATCCCATGTTCAACCGGTAAGTCTAATAACAGGACCAATAAGATCCAAGCCACCCTCTATACTACCAAAACCTAGGGATTAATGAAAGGCTATAAGGATATCCAATAAAACCATACTTAAACTGGAAATAACAATCATAACAACAGTAAATACATGGCTAGGCCAGCACTAAGAGTGCTTAGCCACTCATAGCAACAGTAAGGCAAGAAGTAAATGAAGAAATCTTGGATCGATAATTCATAATTGTTACAAACTAAGTTTTTGAATGATTAATGCTAAAATGAAGTACAGTGATCCTCCTTGGACTTTTGATGGAATGCTTCGTCTTCTAGAGGCCATGTTCGCCTCTTGGAACTGTGGAGTGAAGAGGTGAAGTGAATGATCATAAATGAGCCGAGTTAGGGCTCTATTTATAAGTATCGAAGATGTTACGGCGTAACAGTTATGAACACATTATGCCGTAAAAATGCTGATGTGGTTTCCTATTCTCCGGGCTTAACTGATGTTAAACGGCTAACCGCATCCGCCATGGTTGCGTTTAATGCGACAATTGGCTACTCCATTTCTTTTATATTATATGTTACAGCGTAAAAGAGGTGGTGAGGTTACGCCGTAACAACTGATGTTGAGTCATTTCTTTGTTAATCTTGATTACGGCGTAACTCTTGTGGGGAGGTTACGCCGTAAAAGCCTTGAATGTCATCACTTCTTGAATTCCATGTCCAAATCCCATGTCTTTTGCTCAAATGCTTGCTTTGCTCCTGAAAACTAAATATAGGTAATTGAGTAGTGTTTTCAGACATTTATAACATATTTACAAGCATTTTCATATGTAATTTGATACTAAAAAGTATTAACTATTTGATGTTATCAAATATCCCCCCACTTGACTTCTACATTCCCTCAAGTAGAACCGTTTAGAATAACTTATAAAAATGTTTCCCTAATTTAACTTAGAGAAACGAATTTATAATTTACTTATGATAGAAACATCAAAGCCGAACACCTCACGAAAATGGGGATAAAATATCACTCAACTCTCAATCTAGTCTAAGTGTTTCATTTTTCAGGGTGATCAATCAATTGCACTGTCATAGCATGTATTCTATCATAGGCTTAGAAAGTACACAAATCTACACCAGCTAGAATTATGGTTTAAACAGTCTTGAAGGCAACAAGGGTAAGACACAGGTTTAAACAGGGTAAATCTTCCTGCAATCTTTACAAAAAGCGTTACACCAACGAGGGCGACACAATCACATATACACATCCATAACGACGGAATAGACATAGATGATTGCATTCAAATCCCTCATTCGAGTAAAACCAAGGGTTAGGATGTAGAATGATATAGGGTAGGATAAGACATGGGACACATATTAATTGGTGTTAACTAAAATACACAAAACAAATAGTCTTTAATAGTCTAAGGTTTTTATAACCAACTACCCTCCATCCATAAGCCCAAGTATTTACGTCTGAGAATCTGATCCATAATAATGGGCTACTAGCTCCATTTTTCACAATCATACAGGTAGCTTATAGTTGCACCACCTTTATATCCTTTTTAGCACATAGATGGTGTGACATCCGTGATTTTATCAGGTTTGTGATGCCTTTAGAAATGGCTAAGAGTTTATTTTGTGTGATTTCTTATGTGCTATGTGTTATATATGTGTACTAAGTGGTTTGAATAGGTGCATGATATCATTTTGAGGTGTTTGATCATCTCATTTTAAGTGTGTTTGTGTTTGGTGATGAGTATTCCATTTGTTCACATATAGTGATAATGGAAAGGAATGGTGTATTGCATGCAAAGCTACGTCAATAGTTGGATGATTTTGTGTTAAGCGTTTATGGGAAATGTGACATGTTGGAAATAAGTGAAGTGGGTGAAATGTGGATATTTATAGTGAACTTACTAAATATAGAAAGTGAAATGATTGTAGCAATTTCACGTATATATAATATATCAAAGTATTTATAGAAATATACAAATAATCCTTGAGGACAAAGATTAAATGCAATTTAAACACAAAAAATATATAATATAACACGTATATTAACCGGTAAGTGATTACCGGGTCGTATCCCAAAGAAATGTGAATTGATACCCTCGATTCAGTTTGGACAATGTTATGAATGATTTTCAACTTTTTGATTGATTTTCTATGATTAAAAACAATTAAAACAATTAAATGCAAGTAAATTAATTAAACACGCGGACGAAAAACGGAAATGACAAAATAAACCCTAATTAGCACCTTAACCTAGAATTTGTATTAATAATCTAATTTTATGAGTAAAAATAAAAAGATTTGCAAAATTTGAAAGCTTAACGATAAAATTTGAAAGAAATCTCAAAAACGAATAACGGGAATTGAAAATCGAGCCCTAAAAGCTAAATTGCTCAAAAATAAACTTACGAGAGTCAAACTAATTTTCCTACGAACTTAATGATAAAAGGAAATTTAAAAAAAAAAAAATTTTTTGATTATTTTTCTATTTTTTATGATTTTTTAAAGTTTTTAATGAAAATAAATGATAAAAAATATTAAATGAACTCTAAAAATTCTAGAAAAAATGACAGAAAATAGCTTAAACTATTTAAATCCTAGGAAAAATAAGCCCGATATCACAGCTTATTAAATAAGCCGCGAAATAAGCTATAACAGCTTAAAGAACTTATTGGCCAAAATGACTATAAGAATTAAAGTATGCAAGGGTCTTATGAAAAAGACCTAAGGGCACAGCGGTAAGGAGTGGGGGTGTGTGTGTGTTTATAAAAGGTTGACGTGTTGAGGTCGGGGGTTCGAGGCTTGCTCACCCCCGACTTCCACTTCCCTTTTTTTTTGGTTTTTATGAAAAACTTAAAGAACAAAAGTTATAGATGACAACTTTTTAAGCAACTTTAATAAAGATACTATAAGCTGAAATTCAAAAATAAGCTCTTAAAGAGCTTATGAAAATAGTTGTTTCAGAAACCAAACTATTGTAAGCCTAAAAACTACTTCTCATTTAAATGCTTGCACACAACTCATTTTAAGCTCAATTTTATAAACAAAAGTTGTTTAAGAAAGCTTATGACATGAAGAAGCTAATTTTTAAAAGCTAATTAACCTAATAACTAATTAAGCTACCTAAATTTACTAATCTAAATGACAAACTCAGAAAATTACTCTAAAAGCTTAAAAACTAAATAAGCTAAACAGCTCAATAAGCTATTATAGGACCTGAGCTTTTGGAAACTTAACAAACTAGATATAAGCTAAAAATTTAATTCATAAAAACTAATCTTATAAGCTAGAAATCTAAGTTTAAAAGCTAAGTTCTAGTTACTACTGTTTTTGGCTTTTTGAGATTTTTTATGAACTTTAGAAGCTAATGTACCCTATTAAACAAGCTAGAAATTTAAAATTAAGACTTAATCTATTTTAACCTATATCTAATCTATAAACTCACTAAATTTTAAAATCTAAAACCTACTAAAACTAACTTAAATGATATTGAAAGAGACAGCAGTAGAACGCTTTCACCTCCTGCTATGCAATGACAAAGGTGCAAAAACCAAATCTCAGGGACCTTGGTGGTTAATGCTGCAATTAACCACCTTACAGTGATGTGTTTGATTACTTAGCAAACAAAATTCCAAGCCTAGGAAGGCTTGGATCAAATCTAACTTGCTAGCTTAAACAAATACCTCCCTTGGTGCCGGATCAAAGTAATTAAGCTTAAACTTTTTATATTTTTATGTCTAACCTAAGAAAACAATTTTATTACTGATTTAAAGTGATAATGAAAATGATTTAAGCAAAAATCACAACTCAGTTTGACTTTTAGGGGTCAAACAGCACTAATCCAAACACTCCTTTATACTAGACAGATTCAACTTTAGCTTTCTACTATGAAATCTAATTAACAACTTTCAATTACCAGATAATAAGCAATCATAAACTAACCTATTAGACTTATTTTAACTACTATTTAAGCTAGTAACAAAGATCTTATGAATTAACCTAATATTTTTGGTATTTTATTGATTTATAAGACTAAATGAAACAATATTAAATCTAAACTACAAAAGCTGAAAATATATGACTAAACATGATTAATAAGCACAATGAAGCAGATATAAGATCAAATAAGCAACTAGATAAGCAGATTATAAGCAGATAAGCAAATCTAAACTAGGAAACTTAAGACAAGGAAAGTAAATGAAAACTTACAATGGCCTTAGCAAAACAAAGGTGATAAAAGCTCAAATGAGCATCTACAAGCTCTGGCTTATCCTAAGATAAGCCAGTATAAGTCCATATGAGTTCTTCCCTTTTAAACTCATCTTCCAAAAGTCTCAATCCAAATAAGCAAAGGTACTTTTAAGCTGATTTTTAAGCTTTGAGTATGATTAAGGCTTAATTAAGCTCAATCACAAGCTTATAGACTTGTGAGAGCTATAATGAGCTTATGTAATAGTAGCTTATCATTTGAAGAAGGTTAAGAACTTATGAGTATAGACAAAAGCTTATGACAGATTGTTTGAAAGTAAAAACAAGAGCTTATGACAGATTATTTTAAAGTAAAAACTCAATTTCATTAACTAAAAACTTGATTACAATATTTAAAAGGAGATTACAAGAAATTTAAATGAAAATTACATTAAGCTAAATTTTACTAAGAAAAATTACAAGGGAAAAGATATCTTGTGTGTGAGTGAGGAGCTCGTATTTATAGCCACCAGGGAAGCTTCTAGGCTCCAAAGTTTGTTAGATCTTCCTTCAATCATTGGCCCTTGATTCCTCTAATCATTGAGAGATAAATCTCATCCGTTAGATCACTTATGAGCTCACACGGATTGCCAGCTTGGCAATCCGTGGTTTGTAGCCTTTGTGTTACTTCTGTGAGTACCTTAAGTACAAAATCCCACATTCCCTTGTGCTTTCTTCATGCCGACGTGTCATTCCTTTGATGGAATTGACCAATGAGAGCTTGACTATGACGTTTGTTGCTGCCAAGGTGTACTTTAATACCTGAATTGTCCTTTTTGGCCCTCAATTGGTAAAAGCCCTTTGATTTTGACTGGTGGTGAAAGGGTAGAAGACGAGTGAATAGTAAAAAACAGACTTTCGCGCCATTTCCTTATAAAGGTGCGTTTGAGTTTGTTTGACCCGGGCTCATTTCTCTTTGACTTCGGGCTTGGGCTAGGTATTGTGGATTTGGGCCCGGGTATTGGAGTGATTTTTTGTGTTATAAAGAAGGTAACGGTTGTTATCTTTTATTAATAAAAAGATAACGACTGTTAGGGCATTTAGGGTTTGTTTTGTAATTTGGTTAATCATGAAGGATTGATTTGGTAACTTTGGGATTTTGTCCATTAGTGTTTGACTTGGGTTGACTGAGAAATGACTAGGGTTTGACTTTGATAGCTTCCTTTTGGCTTTTTGTGTGCTCTTCCGTTCCCGTGTTCGAGTTTGCCCGGTTTTAACCGTTTTCTTAGGATTTTTGCTTTATCCGTACCTACACAATAAGAAAGACAAAACAAGCAATATACAAGCCTTTTATGCACAGTTTTGGTCTTTTTAGGGTCTATTTTGATATAAAATGGATATGTGTTTTCACACATATCATCCCTTTACACCAATAACAATCACAAACATGCTGAATAAAAACCTTCAAGCTGACCATTGGAATGAGATGTGTTATTAACTACTCAAGCTCATGACAAAGCAAGAAAAGGGTCAATGAAGTGTTTGAATGCATTCTCCTAGTGATGGTGAAGAGTTTTAATGAAGAAACTTAAAGATTCAGATGATGAACATCAAGTTTAGGGGAGGATTGTTAGAATTAAAAGACTTCAAGATGATTCTTAGAGTTACTACTGCTCAGGTATATATTAGTGTTGTCAAGCATAACTTAGTGCTGCTGGTAATACTAATGAAAATTATACTAAGTAGTTAAGTACTATTAGTATAAAAGTTACTACTGTTAGTATACATGAGTATAAAGTTATTGTTGCTAGTGGAAGTTAAGACTACTCAGAGATGAAGACTGAAAACATGCCAAGTAGTTACTACTGCTAGTACAAAAGTTAGTACTGCTAGAGTAAATTTCTAAGAAATTAATACTGCTTGTGCTTAATTACAACTACTAAGTGATTACTACTACTGGAAGGATTATGCTGACAGAGATGAGATCAATGACTTATCAGAGAAGAGATAAAGATTGATTAGAGAACAAGAATACTTACGAAGATAAGTATTAATTATTTGTAAAGAAGATATGTATAACTTATTTGTTTAAGAGATTATGTTTGCTTATAGAAAAGATCATGATAACTTTGGAAAGTATTGTAAGCCTTATAGGACTCCTTGGTGTATAAAAGGAGGTCCTAGGGCATAATGTTAGACACACATCTTTGATATTCGTAGCTTCAAGGTTTTGTAAACCCTAACACTATTAAGTGTTTTAGTTTTATATAAGGGCTGAATGTTGATAAACTATTGTTATTAATCTTGTTTTTTACTGTTTTCATTAGAATTCTTCTTAGTATTATAGACTAGATTCCGCATAGTCTTTGATATATTCAATCAAAGTTTCTACCATAGCTGTCTTGGATTTATTCAATACAACTAAGCTTTTACAAGCTAAGCAAGATCTATTCAAGTAGGATCAATAGTAACCAGCCATGTGTTTCAGATAAGTTGACATTGTACTTTTCTTTTGTGCTTTAGTTGGTGGCTTGTTCCTCTTTTCTTGAGCTCTTTATGCTGCAATGTTTTTTTCTTGTCTAGGGGTTTACAACAATTCTTGCACTTCTTATTCATCTGTCAATTCTTCTTGCTCTCTTTCTTGTAATCTTTCAGCCAATAACCTATCAGCCTCTATCATTGCTTGTACATTATCCCATGAAATGTTGGCTTCTTCAACTTTCTCAGCCTTTTCTCTTGCATGTCTTGCTTGTTCTTCTTCTTCAGCTTGTAGCTTGAAAGCAAGTTCTTCATTAAGTTTGAGTAGCTTTTTCTTAGACATTTTCTTTACAGGTTTTCTTGAACCATTTTGACTTTACTCTTGTCCTTGACCTGTGTTGGTTGTTGTGAAGAAACTATTGGTGTAGGAGCTTGCTTTTGTTCATGAAAAACAATTCCTTTTGCTCTGGGTATTGTTGAGGGAGCTATTGTGGTTGTACTCTGCATTGGCTCTTGTACCACAACCTAAGGTTTTACACTTCTCAATTCAGCCAATGCTTGAGCCAAAGTGATCTATTTAGTAGTAATTTCAGCAGTACTAGCTACCTTATCAACCTTAACTTCCTGCTCATCTAAAACACCTGTATTAAACATTAGGTTATCATCATTCCTCCCCTAAGTCTTATCAATCAATGTAACTTCTATATCAGCATCAATATTAGCTATTTTCCTCCCCTATTTGGATGCATCCTCTTGATCACCCAAACCATCATCTTTAGAGGAAACAACTTGTGCATATATACCAATCTTGAATAATCTTTTCATCCCTGGAGTTTTTGACTTTCTTTTCCTTTCCAGCTTCTTGAATCTCTTCTTCAAACTAGCAATCTCCTTTGCTTGAGTAGTCTTTGTTGTTTCTACGTCAAGAACTCCATTAGACAGTTTTATATAAAGGTCCATCAATTCCTTAAGTGATAGTCTGTCCTCCCCACTTCCAAATGTGTTAACTCTTAAGAGAGGTAGGTCATTGGACTGTGTAGGTACATTTTCCTCATTGGCAACCTCATCTGCTATATGCTCTGTATGACCACTGGATTGAGGAATCTCAGTGTCTTTTCTCTATTTTCTCCTAGATTATTTCTTCTGAGGTTGTGATGTTGATGGTTGAATGATGGGTGTGTGATGGGGATCAGTTGGTATTTTTGAACCTTCACCCACTTCTTTATGAGCTTGAACCATCATAGTTTGAAATAAAGGGGTAACTCTTCCAGAAAAACCTTTCCCTTCCCTCTTCATGTTCCCAAATATCTTCTTAGTATGAGAGGGGGTAACATAAATCCTTTTATGATGTGACATATCTCCAACTTGTTTATTTACAAATACTTGTATGAATCTTGGATACATCCAGAAATTCATCATACTATCCACATTCTTTACCATATTATTAAGGATATACTTGGAAAAGTTAAAAAATTTGTTTGTGGCTAAGCAAATTATTGCAGAGGCCATAGTGCTACTAAATTCGTTCTATGCAGTAGTCTTAGCACTTAGGCATTGCAAAATTATATGAGTTAAAAACTTCCATTGAGGAGAAAAGAATGCCTTGTAAAATGTAAGCCTCTAAGAAAGTTTTTCATACCCTATGAATGTAAGCTGTTCAAATATTACAACATTTGGTAGACAATCAACACTATTAGCATCTTATAGTTGAAGATCTCTCCTTATTATGGATTCAGTTATAATCACCTTCTTTTTATCCACTAGGGCTTGCAATTGTACTTCCCTATTAATCGTTTTTGCTTTGACAGTATCTCAGAACTGTTTAATACATGAACAATAGATTGTAGGATTGACGGTTAAAGCATATTTTATAGGGTTTGCATTTAGAAAATCAACTATCTCCTCAAACCCTTCACTTTCAATGAGTTTCTCCAAAAATGCAACTAAATTGTTAGTATCAGCAAACTTTTGATCCGACATTATGTTGGGTTTTAGTGAAGAATGATGAAATTGAGTTAGGGTTTATGATTAGAGAGTATATGAAAGATTAAAATCGATTGAATGAGTGATTGAAACCCTTAATCGAAGTATTTATGAAAATACCCTCAACAGCATTAACGTTCACCAGCAGTTGTAAGTTATGCCTAACAACATTAACTTTCAACTAGCAGTAGTAAGTAACCCAGCAGTAGATTAAGCCTGGCAGCATTAACTTACAACCAGCAGTAGTAAGTTATGCCTAACAGCATTAACTTTTTCTAGCAGCAGTAAGTTTATGCCTAGCAGCATTAACATTGAATTACCAGCATTAACTCCAATTCCTTTCTAATCAGCATTTCCATCATCAAATTAATATTTTAACTTACAAATTCTCTCTGTCTGTTTTTGATTTCTCTCAATTCATTTAGCTCGCAATTCTCTCTGTATGTTTTTATTTCTCTCAATTCATTTAGCTCGCAATTCTCTCTGTATGTTTTTATTTCACACATCTCTCTTTCTATTTTTTAGCTCACTATTTCTCTCAATTCTTTTTCTTACTAATTCACTCTATCTGTTTTTATTTTCACACATCTCTCTTTCTATTTTTCAGCTCACTATTTCTCTCAATTCTTTTTCTCACTAATTTACTCTATCTGTTTTTATTTTCACACATCTCTCTTTCTATTTTTCAGCTCATTATTTCTTTTAATTCTCACAGTATTAATTATACCAACAGTAGTAAGTATAACTAACATTATTAACTCAGCAGTATTAAGTATAACTAGCAACACTAATTATACTTAACAACAGAAACTTTTAAGTTACAAGTACTTACTCTAATTTCATCCTTAGCATCTTTTTCATTTCATTCCAAACATCCTTCCATTAATCAAGATTTCAGAGATTAAGCATTCCAATACTTGCAACTAGATATTGAAATGTGCTAACATCAAATGCTTTTGTGAGCAAATCTGTAACATTTTGATTCGTGTGAATTTTGATCATCTGGATAAGCTTCTTCTCATTGGAATCCCTGATAAAGTGTTGCCTAATCTCAATGTGCTTTGTTTTTGATTGAAAAACAAGGTTCTTCACTAAGCAGATAGTACTCTCATTATCAATATGAATCTTAGTCTACATAAAGTTATATCTATAATCCAGTAATTGATTTTGGATCCAAAGCACATGTCTACAATAATTTGAAGCAGCTATATACTCAGCTTCAGTTATGGAATTAGCAACCCAAGTCTGCTTCTTGCATTGCCATGAGATCAACCTGCACCCTAGGAATTGACAACCTCTTGTTGTAGATTTCCTATCTAAGCTTGCTCCAACATAGTCACTATCAATGTATGCTACCAAATCAAAAGGAGAATCTTTTGGATACCAAAGGTCCAATTTAGGTTGACCTTTTAAGTATCTAAAAATCCTTTTCATAGCATAAAGATGTTAAACTTTTGGGTTGACTTGGTATCTTGCACAGGCACACACTACAAACATAATATCAGGTCTTGAAGAAGTAAGATACATAAGTGATCCAATCATGGATCTATACAAGTATTCATCTACATCTTTACCATCTGCATCTTTGAGCAAAGGCTTATAGGTTTTATAACACCCCGTGTTTTCAAGTCATTGACGACGTCGATAAATCTACTATTTATTTTTAGTGTCGTACGCGTTTGCTTGTAATTTCATGTATTAAGTAAAATCGCGTAAGCTAAAAATTAGCGTTCAATGTAAACGGGCACCAAACAATTAAGCGTTTACATCAATCAAGTATTAAATAATTATTTTGAGAATGATTATGGTCTTTGTTCATTTTATTTTTATTGGTTGCGTAAATTGATTACGTTTCGCGATAAATTGCGTTTAGGCATTCCCGGAACCACCAAAACTTTTCTACGCTTCAACAAATACCCACATTTATACCCAATACATAAAAACTACAAAAATATGTCATGTATATGTGTATATGGCCGGATATGGTCAAGAGGATACAAGAAAATCTCATAAGAAAACATACCTCCTTGATTTCATGGGATAACCTCAACTATTAGGGAACATCTATTCAATTTCTTCAAACTTTGACCAAAGACCAAGACTAAGGACTTCCTAAAGACCCTCACTATGTCTCTTTGACTAGACTTATAACATATATACAAGTATTCAAGTGGTAAGAACTCATACAACACAAAACACTTAGAAAAGAAATCAAAAACTCTCCCTTTGTGCTCATTAAAGCCCACGGCTCAAAACACTCTTTTTAAGCAATCCATACCTTGATTTTCTAAGAGCATACACACATACCCATATCATTCCTAAGGCATACTAAGATGTTTCCAAGTATTGGTTAAAGGTTTTCAAGTGTTGAAGCAAGAAATCAAGATTAGGGTTTCATATTGAATTAGGGTTTTCATAGCTTGCAAGCTTGGGTTTTAAATCTAAACAAGGGTTTAGATCATATTTCTCATCATTATACATCATTATCATAAGGTTATCTAAGAACCCTTATCTTTTCATTTCATGATTATATGCATATATGAGTTCTATATAGCTAGAATCACAATTTAGGACTTTTAAACATGTAAAAAGAGTTTTTAATTGTGATAATCATTTTGTACACTTTTACATATGTTGTGATAATGATAATATCTTGTTAAAATGGATCTATAAGTGTTATACCATGTTGGTTAAGTGTAAAAATGATTATGTACAAATTAGGGTTTATAAAGTTTACTTAATATGTTACAAGTAAAAGTAATGCAAATGACATGTTAATCTTGTTTATTGACTTTTAGTGATGTTATATGAACACTAAAATAAGATTATAAAGGAAGTATAAGTGATGAGCAACCTTGGTTAAGCTTAAAAAGTGTTAATGAAAGATTAGGGTTTTTAATGATTTACATGAAAAGCTACAAGTAAATGTGTATAATCAACTTGATAAACTTGTTAATCTTGGTAATTTGGACATATGAGGACAATGATGGACTAATGGACTTTATTATATGTAACACATATAATATATATGGTATAAAAAGACTTGTGATAAAGTTACAAAAGTTGAAAAGTATAAAAACAAAGTTTACATATGGAATCAAGAAAGACATCTAACTTTCTGTTTTAATACGACATACTACCTGACCATTTTATGTTTTTATAAAATAGTACGTCTCATGACGATTCCAAAAAGCTAAGAAACTTGAAAAACGGATAAATAACGAAAAAGTTACGGTAAAAACAAGTTATACGATAAATAAACGGATTTATAAAAGAATTTTTATAAAACAATTTATAAAAATTATATAAAACAGCAAGTTTAGTATTGTTTACAGATTACACATATTTTTAGGATTCCAAAATGATAAGAAACGAAAAATTTCAATTAATAACGAATAAGTTATAAATTTCGCGAGTTTACGACAATTAATACTTTTATAAAACTATTTTTATAAAAGTTACTATTCATGACAGAAACATTTATTTTTGTAAACCTCATAAATAAATAGAACTTTCAATTACGAGAACGTGCTCGAAAGAATCGCTAAAAACGGAGCTATAACGAATAAAATACGACGTTTACGGGTTTTACAATAACTAAAACTATAAAAATAACTTTATAACTGGTGTGAACAGTAAAAAGTACTGTTCATCAGGGGATTAAAAATGTGAAAATGTCAAATTATGATAACTCGTCCAAATACGAAAGCGTGGGCATAAGAAACGTCAAAATCGGGCTCGAAACGCGAAAGTTACGCCAGTTTTACTACAACGGTAATTATAAACGTTTTAACTTATTAAACACAATTTTTCCAAAACAATTAGATGGTGATTAGCTATATAGAATTATGCATGGTAGTAATTACCCAATGTGATTAGTACTTATACGACCTTAATTTAAATAGGTTGCATCTGACGATTTGCGTGGCGCATTATTTGTGATATACTTGATATTCGCTCACTAAAGGTGAGTTCATAGCCCCCTATTTTACATGATTTGTTTTTACAAAGTTTTGGGGTGGAAAACATGCACTGTTTTATAACTGGACACAAGTGGTTAATTTTTATGATATGATTACGAGTTTGCCTAAGTAGCGATAACCCAATTTGAGCCCATTATCATGAACTGTCAATTACTGGATTGTGAGCGCGAATGTTATGAATAGATCTATTGGGATTGACATCCCCGTTCGGGTGATTAGCTATCACTGGGCAAACGAACGTATACCATGTCGAACATAGGATGTTGCGGGTTAGAACATCATCACGGGCAATGTAGGCCATTTATATGGTATTCATTTATGTCGAGCTTCAGTGTCATGAGCTTAGGGCAACGTAATTACATTTATATGATGTCTGCATCTGTTGCATTATCATACACTTGGGAAATCTTGTGGTCCTACAATATATGATTTATCAAACCTATGAATTCACCAACATTATTGTTGACGTTTTAAAGCAATGTTTTTCAGGAGATCAGTAAGCATAAGGTGCCAAGGATACATTGGTGGTTTTGTTTTGGGATGTCATGCTAAAGATATGGTTGTATTATGTTTTGGGAAAACTCATGTGTTGTGAACCAGTATCTTTGTAATAATAACAAGGAACAAGTTAAAGCTTTGGGCTATTTGTATCAAATATTTGTTAAATCCAATGTATCAGTTTTAAAATGACTTTTTGGTCGTTCTATATATATCTTGTGTTATTGATCTGATAAGTAACACGCCCCGGACCCTTATTCCGCTGCGACCCAATTTGGGGGTGTTACATTATTGATTATGATGGAAGCAAGTTATGTATCCGCATTTTATTAAAACTTTGCTTATGTTTGAAGCTTTTGAATTTTGTAGAGTATATACGCAGCACCAAAAAGCTAAAGTAAGTGTTGCCTCTAGTGGAAAAGTGTTGCACTAATATTTTAAAAATGAAAAAGAAGTGTTGTAATAAATGATGGAAAGTGTTGCACTTGATGCATAAAGGTGTTGTCATTTCTCGGTGTTGCATAGTAACAAGTGTTGCACATAAGTATTAAAAGTGTTGCCATATGGAAGTGTTACATTTGTTAACACGGGCAACACTTTGCCGAAAGTGTTGCATATTATGGAAAAGTGTCGCTTTAGACCTAAAGCAATGGAGCCTAAGGCGGCACTTGAAAAAGTGTTGCACTAGGCATAATGCAACATTTTTTAGGCCTAATACAACACTTTTCGAGTGTTGCTTTAGCTTTATTTTCTAGTAGTGCAACCAAAATTAACAAAACCTTTAATAATTAACAAAATAAAAAAAATTACAACCAAACCTTGAATTACCAAAAACCAAAATCCACCACCACCAAACTTGTTTAGAGGGTTAGAAAAAGAAGATACAGAATTATCATAGGAGCCAGAGCAGGCACCACCTTCGCCAGATTATGTTCCAGGCCCAGAGCATGCTGATGATGAGATTGTTGCTGAGGAGTCAGCATTGCGAGGAGCCTCACCCAATGCTCTATAACCTGGACTATGTCCCAGAGGGTCTGATCCTAAGGCAGACCTAGGGAGGTTTGTCGATGAGCGGTCCCCGAGGAGGATTCTGTCGATTTTCTTGTGATGGGAGGAGATGACTGCGATGACGAGGAGGGGTCATTAGAGGATGATGAGGATGATGACATGGACATTCAGGCAGATGATGATGAGGAGGAGGAGGAGCACCTAGCTCCTGCCGACTCTATAGTTGTTGCTTTACCAGCTACTGATCAGGCCCCATCTGCGGAGGAGACAGAGTCGTTCGAGACTGATGAGTCTGATAAGTGCTTAATTACACATATCTTTTACCTTCAAAAATGAGCTTAAATGACCAAAAACAGACAAAAAACTGCCAAATATATGTTTGTTTTGCATTTGTATTGTGCAGGAAGTGGATATCAACAAAAAGACAGAAAATAGAGCCAAAATGACAAAACTGAGCATGGAATGGAAAAGACTGTGCAAAATCAAGGCCAAAGTCCAAAAATACCAAAGTCAGAGTCAATACTGAAGAATCAGCAGTCAAACCCGGTTAGCCGGAAGAATGAAGAATACTATAGATGCAACTTACCCATCTAATGGGCCGGGAAAAGCTCAATTAGTATATTAATAAAGACTGTTGAAGACCAAATGGGCCCGTCAATCAATGACAAACAACCCATTTGTGTTATCATTGACAAAGACTGTGAAGACTTTGAATAGGCCCGCAATCCATAGCCACAGTTACAGCCAATCTCAGCCATTGTACACACAAAACCCACTGTACCCCAATGGGCCCAATAAAAACCCAATGGGCCCAATTCACAAAACCCAAGCCCATTACTGGCCCAGAAACAATTTTTATAAACCTTAGGGACTAGAATTGTCATTTTTAAAAATAGGTTTTATAAAAGAAAAATGGTTTAAACTAAAAGAGGGACTGAAATTGCAATTTTCCAAACTTGTATTCCCTTTAAAAAGCCAAGGGCTGAATCTGCCATTTCCAAAACCCTTTTATATCTTTGTTTTAATAAAAGCCAAGGACCATTTGTGTACAACCTTAAAACTCTTTTATAACTAAAACTCGGGTTAAAAGAAAATGAATAAAAGAAGAAACTTGAGGGGCTTGGGTTGCATCTTTTCCAAACTTACCATTTAAACCTGCAACCAACAGGGTACTCGATACCCCTTGGCGCCAAAACCATACCACCTCTTCCCATGGTTTCTAGGCTACACTCCCACTACCCTAGTTACACTTCCCCAGTCTCACCTAACCTATACCAACTCAGAACCCAACTTATTAATCCATGCCCACTTGGCAATCTACTCAACCCGAGACCCCTTTAATGGTGAGATGGTGTACAAAAAGGAATGGAGGGCTAGGATTGAGTATGCTGACCTTCTACACACCCAAGAAACACAAACCAAGACCAAGTGAAGGCTTTGAGACCTCTATAAAAGAAAAAAAGAACAACCCGAAGACATAGCATCCCCTGTTTTTACTTTTGTAGTTAAAAATTTAATTAAGTTTGCTTTAAAATTGTTGTACTCAGTTTATTTTAAGTTTTTGTTGTAATACTTTCAGTTTTTAATAAAAGTTAAGAGTGTTTGTGAAATTGCCATTGTCGAAATTTTAACCCACCCCATTGTTCTTTAATTCTGTCTAATTTATATGAAGGTTTGCTTAAGTTGTCAAAGCCACTTAACACTACATTTCTCAGCTTTAAATTGCATCTAAAAAACAGTTAACAAGTTTTTTATATAAATTAAAGGAGTGTTTGGCACTATAGTTAAAATGGGTCATATGGGTGTTTTTATGGGTAAATACCACTCAGCCAACTTTGGCTGAGTGTGTAGGGTTTATTAAGCCATTTTAATCAAACCTTTTAGTTTAAAAATAAGTTTTTAAGTGGCCTCTATAATCTGTTAAAATTTCAATAAGCCAAATTGAGCTTAAGTGCTCCAGCTGCTTATGCAGCTTAAGCACCTTGTTATTGTGCTTATGTGTAGGAACCCGTTTAACACTTCCACTTCATAACCCGAACCACGAAACAAGAAAAGAGAAGAGAGAGAGAGAGACGAAATAGAGAGAGAGAAGAGAGAGTTGAGAGAGAAAAGAAATTTAGATATATGAAAAAGATAAAAACTAAAAACTAGATATTTTCTAATGAAAATATCTATATATATATTTAGATATTTTAGAAAATATCTAAATATATATATACCCCTACACATTTAATGTGACGCGCGGGATATATAACTAGGACCCGGGCTCGGGTTTTGCTTTGGGATTAAACCCAAAACATATACAATATTAGATTAACTATCGAGCCCGATTCCCGATATTATTTTGTTACAACGTTGACTAAATAAAGACCGAAGCTCCATCGTAGAGTGACCGAGCTTCCTTGTTCGACTCAATAAATTGAGGCTAACAATCTCCCCCGAAGTGAGGTCTTGAACACGGGAACGAGCTTCCTTTATTGACTCAATAAAATTGAGGCTAACAATCTCCCCCGAAGTGAGTTCATTGATGACACTCCTTCATGAGATCAGTGAGATTGCTTTTGTCGTTTAAGCTCGAGTGTTCTTGGTCTTTGTCTTCGTTTTTTGTTGTAAGCTTGTTCCTTCATGCTTGCGATTTGACTTGAGCCTTTGTCATTGTCTTTATCGTCTTTGCCATCTTGAGATCTTATGACTTTGACCATCATGCTCATACTTTTGCATTATCTTGAAAGCTTCAAATCAGAGTTAGCGGAAGTCTTTGTCTTTAAATCTTGAGCTTTCTAGATAGTATGTCTTTGTAGATTGAGCATTTGAATGGGATTGAGGTTGCCGTTACACACTAGTTTGACCCTGTGGTTTATGTTAGGGATACATCAGAGAAAATGATTGAATACAATCGACGTGTCACTAATTAATGTGTTTTTTTTTTGTGTAATACAGCGAGCAGTGTCATGTTTTTATCTAAATTGTCTTCATACCGTCAATTCATTTACTGGACCAAATCGATATCCAGTTATCACAAGTTTGATTCATATAGAATCTCGCAAGTCACCTACCGCAGTGCTGTTTGATGATGACACTGGAAGGATTTCCATTCGTCATTGTGAATACTAAAGAGTATCACTCTGATGTTCTAGTAAGATCGCAAGGATAATGCGTAGGACTCTTGATAAACAGCTTGTGAACTGATGATGTTAAACAAGTATTGAAATGGAATGTGTCCTAACGTGGATTTTGATTTGATCTCTTGGCTCTAGACTCGATTAGTGCATTTTTGGTTTTAGTACTCGGAGGCTAGTGCAGACTGCCACCTATTTAATATTAACAATCTCGGAGTGAGATGTCAATAGATAATGTGTGTGTCTCCGTGACAAATGAGACAGTTTTGTTGAGAGAAAGAATGGCTCTTTTTAGAAGGGTTGTGCATTGCATACAGGGTCCATGATGTCGTTTTCAATGTCAGCAATCAACTTGTGATTCTGACAGCATATGTATTGACCCGGTTTCTGCCTTAAGTTGTGTGGAGGGCTTCTTTCTTTAGACCCTTTATCCATACATTTCTTTTTCATTCTTCAACACCTTCAATGCTTACCAAGACGTCATTACTAACACCTTGTTGTGATTGTTCCAGTGTTAACTCAATCTTAGTCGGCATTATTCCCATATACATTCATCTCCAATCATACCTAAGGACTGCTATTTCTAACTTTGGATTATCCTTGGGTAGATCCTCCGGTTCTGGTTGGATCATAGGATTGATTCCTAACCTAACCACCTTATGACTTCAGAATCGTCGTGAAATTAAGATGTTGTTGGGTATTAGATCGAACCATAAAACCTTTTCTTCAGCACTTTGAGTCGAATAGATCATATTTTAATTACATTTTCTCCCCTTATTTTAAATAATAAACACTTAGTTTTTGAAATACCTCGTGATTAAAATATGTCTTGAAAATTCCGTGGGAGAAAATATGGTCAGCATGAATGGTTTGGAACATTTTGATAATGTTTTGAATACATAAGAATGGTCGTTGATGATGTATCCAAGAACATTAAAACTTTGTTTTTCGAAAAACTCCCCCTCAAAAATAGGACCAATTGAAAAATTGTTGTCTTTTGAAAACATTGTGAGGGTTGGAGTGTTGAACACACAATTTTGAAAGATTATGAATTGTCATCGAGAAATTCTTGAAAAATTGTGTTCAACTTTTTGAAAAACTAGATGTTAGAGGACTTCTCTTCTAACGGTAAGGGTAAGCGCACTGAAACGTACACTATCCTTTTTCTTGAGCTAAAGATATTGAATGTCTTGTAAGAACAGCTCAAGACCGAGAAACGTTAATTTTCTCGTTGTGAGGATAAGTTATAAACCTTCCTTTATTTGAAGTCTGGGTTATGTACTGACATTTGCACATAAGCCATTTAGAAAATTAGAAATGACATGTTTTGAAACTATTTGCAACTCTCACTCGAACTTCATTTACACACCCGTGTCAATGTTAATCGACATTTCTAAGCACGTAAATGTTATCGATTCCAAGAGACATGTCGAGAAGAATCTTTTTGGAAATTTTCTGTTTTTCTGATTTTGTATTTTCTTTTCGAAGTTTATATTTTTGTATTTGATTTTCTCAAAATATGTACATGGTGATGTTTGACATGATATCAAGCGTCTATTTGTCAGAACTCTAGTTTCGCTGGAGTCAAAATTTATACCAATCCTTCTGACAGATACTTAAACGATCCTCAGGAAGGTCTTTCGTAAACATGTCAGCTATTTGGTATTCAGTTCTAACCAAATATATATTCAATTATAACATTTATCAAACTGTCCTTTATGAAGTGATACCGAGTATGGATGTGCTTTGTTCGCGAATGTTGTACGGGGTTGCATGATATTGCTATGGCTGACTGAGAGTCGCAGTACAACGGTATTTTGTTGTAGTTGAAGCCATAATCTTGAAGTTGTGTCCTCATCCACATTACTTGAGCACAACTTGCAGATAACGCCACGTACTCTGCCTCTGCTGAAGACATTGCAGTGCAGTTTTGTTTCTTTGACATCAGTTACATGTTTATCACCAAGAATTGTAGCCCTCAGAAGTGCGTTTTGGAGTATCAAGGCATCCGGCTTGATCAGCGTCTGAAATGCTGTTGTTAAAAGCCAGAATCCTTTGGATACCAGAGGTCCCAATGTAAATGTACCTTTGGTATTAAAGATTCTTTTAACATACATGAGGTGCTTTTGAGTTGGTCGTGCTTGTAACGTGCACAATAAGCATAAGCTTGCACTAAGTCTGGTCTAATATGTGTCAAGTTACATGAGTGACCAGATTTTTACTAAGAAAATCAGTATTGGTCTACGGGTTCTCCATCAAATCTTCATCTAGTTTGGTTTTAGTAGCAATGGTGTTTACCAAGGGAGTGAACAGTTGTCCATATTATGCTTGTTTTCAGATTCTTTAAAGCGTGCTTGGCCTGATAATAAAAATACCCTTTCGGGGATGGTGGATCTGAAGTCCTAAACAGAATTTTCTCTCCCTCTTTAAGGACATTTCAAATCTATGTGCAATTATTTTTTCAAATTGTTTTGAATATTTTAGGATTTGTCGATCAAAAATTATGTCATCAACATAAATTTGCACAAGTAGAATATCCTCCCCGTATTTTTCTTGATTAAAGTTGGTTAATTGTACCATCTAGTAAAGCCTTTGGGACATCAAGAAGTTTGATTGTTCATCGTACCTGGCTCTTGGACGCTGCTTGAATCCATACAAACTTTCCTTAGAGGTAGGATTTTTACTGGTGATCTGGATACGAACCCTTTTGGCTGAGCAACATAAACCTCCTCCTTGACCATTAAGAAATGCCATTTTCACGTCCATCTGATAGATTGGAAAAGACTTGTGTGCTGCGTGGGCAACAAAAATCCGAACTGCTTCCAAGCGAGCAACTGGAGCAAATGATTCTTCAAAATCAATACCCTCTTCCTGAGCATAACCTTTAGCTACAAGTCGTGCTTTGTTGCGAATTACAGTCTGATCTTCATCCTTCTTGTTCTTCCATAACCACTTTAGCTTTATAATCATCTTGCCAAATGGTTTGTCGACGAGTTCCCAGACTTTTAGTCTGTCGAACTGATGAAGTTCATCCTGCAATTGTTCGATCCATGCAAAACAGCCATTTGCCTCTCAATGTTCTTTAGTTAACAATACTCACCGTGAGCGGATCATACACTTTTCAGGAATCTGGGCCAGCTGTGTTCTTTGTTTGAACTGGCATGGATGGATTTCTCTTGGAATTTGTATAATGGATGGATCTCTGTGTCCATGGAATCATGACTTTGTGGTTGAAATGAATGCACATCGGTATTATCAATGTTGCGTGAGAGACTCATTATTTCTTGTACCGTGTACAAAATGGATTTGATAATTCAGCTTCTTGAACGATTGCATTCGGATGCTTGTTCAATTGTTGTTTTCTCAGATTGACGTCTGCTGGAGTGTAATATTCTTCAAGTAAGGACTGAAGAGAATTTAACCTTGTTGTGACGATTCATGGATTTTTTGCTGAAGGAACTACATGTTGTTTGGGGCACGGGGTCAGAGTTTTTCATAAATCTGACGCTTTTGTCCTGAGGAACGAGGCCTGAGAGACATTTTCAAAAGACTATCTCTTGTCGTTGTGGTGTGAGGTCTGAAACTGGTTGTGATCAGGACATCATTTCTTGGATTTCATCAAACTTGATTTGAATGGACTCACTATTAAGCGTGTTCTCTTGTTGTAAAACACAGATATCCCTTCGACTGGATTGAATATACCCACCATGACACTTGGATCCCCTTTTTCTTTCATTCTTATCCAATTTTCCATTCTTGTTATGTTGCAAAATGCAACCAAAGATGTGAAGATGTTTTATTTGAAGGTTTCCTGTCATTGATGTTGTGATATGCCGTCTTTCCATGAGTGGATATGAGATTGATCTGTTTGAGTTTAGCATGCCGTTGACAACTGCTCAGTCCCAAAATGTTAATGGAAGCTTAGAAGCTTGGAAGCATCGTACGAGCAGCCTCAAACAAGAGTTTGGTTCCGTCTTTCGGACAACGCCGTTTCTGTTCAGTTAGCTTCAAAGTGTTCGAGGAGTGGTAAGTTTGGAGTTCAATGCCTTCTTCTTTGAAATAGGCATAGAGTGTATGGTTAAAGTATTCCTGCCTCCTGTCAGTACGGACAGTATAACTTGAGCTTGGAAGATGCGTTGAATCTTCGTGAGAAAGTCTTTGAGAACTTCTGGTGTTTTCATCCTTGGATCATAGAAAAAGGAGTCCAAGTGATCTTGATAGTTCATCAACAATCACCAGAAATAACTTCTTCCATTATGATTGCAAACACGCATTGGACCAACAAGTCCATGTGAAGCAAATTCAGCCTTCACTTGTGAACTAGCAACTGCTTTTGTCTTGAATGAACTTCTTTTTGCTTTACTCATTTACAGACCAAAAAAAAACAAACAAGAGTTAATCCTTGACATATTTCAACTTAGGTAAGCCTGTCACAATATCTTTCTTTGAGAGTAAGGTGTTGTAATCGAAGGTAAGATAAGAAAGCCTTCCGATGCCAGTAACCATGCTTGAGTTGGTGAATGCTTTAGCATGAAAACAGATGGAGTTGATGATTGTTTCTTGAAGAGATATTGTGTAGAGATCGATCCACGATTACCAGTTAGTAAATCGTTTCCCTGAAGATCTCTCACAAAACAAGTAGATTTCCTGAAAGCAACCTCCAAATCCGCATCACAGAATTGACCAACCGAGAAAAGATTGTGATTGAGGCCTTGACGTATAAACCCGTTTGATCGTCACATTTCCTTGAATCAGATCTCCATAACCAAGAATAGGAGCAAACTGATCATTTCCAAAACAAACAGTACCCATAAATTTCTCCACAAAATTACACAAAAGCTTGAGATTGCCCGTCATGTGCTTTGTGCATCCAGAGTCAACAATGAATAGGATGAGTTGTACATCTTGCAAGAGAATTAGAGCGACGATGGAATAAGGAACAATTGGATCTAAGGAATTGATATCTTCAAGATATTAGTTATCCTAGTGACAATGTTATTGTGGGACTAATACTTGTTGATTATCATCTTTCCTAAATCATAGGCATCCATATCTTTTTGGTCCTAAGTGGCTTTTGTTGTCCATGTATAACTCTGATGGATACTCTTAGTTATCCACCAATTTACATTCCTGATTTGTATTCTCATCAACTCCTTTATAGTATCTCTTGGATTCTAAATAGTGTATCTGATGCAACTGTTTTCTTATGGGGTGTTGAAAGATTTGTTAGCTTTTCTCTTGGGTTTTACTAGCACTAATAGGCACGCATGAGGCTTTTTAGTTTAGCATTCAAGTCTTCAAGTATCGAGGAATACACAAGCTTCATGATTAGATTAAACACACATGGTTCACATTCTTGCAACAAAACAGCATTCGCATTCGAAGTTCTGGTGTTTGACTGTCATTACACGCAAGTACAAATTTGTTTATTTTCTTAGAAATACGAAAAATCTATGATGGTCTTTCTACTGCCTTCTATTGAAACTTTCACTGTGACTAATGTTTGGCACGACCTTTTCTTCACTTTTATAGCTCTTAAGCTGTTGGTCGTAAACACTAGTAGTGTGAATTACTCCTGAAGATTTAGACATGTGAGGATTAGTATTCCTAGAAGCATGAGGCAACTGTGGTGTTCTATTTTGTGCTGTGGTGGAGGCAATTCTAAACATTCCTGGTTTAAGCACATTTGTGTTTCGAATCGCTTGGTTTCTATTCTGAGGCAAACTCTGTTGAGTGACTGGTTTAAATAAACCATCCGGAACATTCAGTTTTAGTAACCGTCTATTTTGATAGAAAAACTTCTCATTTCAGGAGAATTTGAAAAAGGAGTCGGTTTTCCTAAAACTGATGGTTTTGGAATCCGTTGAGCATTTGGTTGTCTAACAACATATGGTTTATCAAACTGAGTTTCCAAGACCTTTCCTTTTGTTACCAGAATGAGTTTCTTTAACTCATTTATCACCATGTTCTTGTCTTGCATTTGAGCTTTCAAATCTTGTATTTCATGATATTGTTCACGTTCTTTTCGAAATACATTGGAAGCATTTTCTTTGCAAACTGGGTTGTTTTTCATCTGTTCTTTACAATGTTTTAAAGAAAGTTCAGATGAATTCGAAGTGTTTTTCAAGTTTAGAAAAACTTTTTATACAAATTATTATGAACTTCTTTGTTAACAGATTCAGTTTGTTCGAATGTTTTGTGGCAAGACATTCTCATTTCTTTGACTTTATGAAGATACATGCATTGTATTCTGTTTAGCATTTAAATGAGACATATACATGCAAATATGAACATGTAACATCTTTAGACACACATCTCGAGAAGTAGAATCATATATGTTTGAAAAATCAGACTTTTGATTCAAGTATGACAAGCTCCTTTTCAAGGAAATTAACGTACTCCTAAATCGTCATTCATTTCTCTTTTTAGTTCATGAATAAAACTAGACTGTCTAGTATAGTTTTGTTGAGAGGCTTTAATAAGATTTTGATCAAAATTCCATATCCTTAGCAGTTGGGTTAGGGAAATGCGCTACTAGTAGATTAGACCTAGTTTGTTGACAAATGTTCTCAAAATGATTGAAAGTTGTTGTCATTTTATTATTAAGTAGTCTACTTTTACTAAATGGATTTAGAACATGGGTAGAAATCAACGTTTTTAGCATTGTTTGGCTTTGTCCTACAAACGTTTTTTTCACATGGTCTTCCTAACTTCTTTTAGCGCGTTCCATGATCAAGTTAGGCTTTGGATGGTGGTTTGAAGTTTCATAAAGAATGTTTGATATGTGTATTTATATGGTTTCACTTTGTCTTTATCCAATTTTGATCTACTCTCTTTTTCAAGAGTCACTGTCTCTTTCCCATCGGGGGCAACTATGTGTTTGCAGGATAGAAGTATCTATGGGATCTCATACAAACGAGGTTATCAGATTGAGCTTTATTGGGGTACTTTGGATTAGGCGCAAAGTTTGATTACCATGCAATACGTTGCGCATTTGGGTGCCAACATGTGAATGGTCTGTATTGACTGATTGCGTTTATAAAGAATTTCATTTAAAAACTTTATTTGTTTGTCTATTTCAATCATCGTGTCAATGTATTTTCCTTCCTTAACCTTTAAATCCGAAATAACCTTAGTTTTCTCTTTTGAGTTACCTTAAATTGTGACCTAGTTAACAGAAACTCTTTTTGTCTAGCTTAATCGTGTTTCTGGATTGACAACTGAAATTTTCCATAGGGTTTTAGTTTTTAAACCCTCTTTTATGTCAATGTCTTAAGAGTTATAGTCCTAGACTTTCATTTAACTTTGTTTGAAGTATATTTTTATAATCACTCGTTAGGTATTAAGGGCGTTTGTACTTCTCAAGCTCAGTTCTGTTTGGTCTGAAGTGCAATCAGAGAACTATCCCGACTGCTAGTAGCCTCCCCCAGAGCCCTACTAGACTCATCAAGGTTAGTTTTGCACTCCTTCAGTTCTTGAGTTAATGATGCGTTTGCTTTCTTTAATTGCTTTAAAATCGTTTTGTTTTCCTATGTTTCACGAGTCAAGTTTTGCAATAATTGGCAATGAGCAGCACGCTCATAAACACATTCAGCCGCAATTTATGATCAACCTGATTATCATTAGTGCATATATTTGTGAATCAGGATGACATTGCTATCATCCTTCTCCAAAACATATGTGTCTTTAATGGTTCAGGTTTGTCAGAATGTCGTCTCTACATTGGCACACACATCTTTTCATTCTTGTTTTGTCCTGTTCCAAATGGAGTATCAGTAGACTGATTCCGCAGGTGAGTCCTCCTGGAATCTTTGCCATGTAACTGTATATGTGCTTCCAATTCTGTTCATCAATCTATACATCCGTGCTCTTCTAGCGAATCAGCTTGCTCAGCTTGAAAGTGGGGAACACCTTGTTCATTGTTTGCACATCATCATCTTCTTCCTTGTGGGGTGCGTACGCGTTAGTTTTTAACCCGCTTTGGCTTCCTGCATTCCCTGGCTTTAGTGTCCAAATCCCTTGCAGTTTTAAAGCACTGTATACCCAGTCTTTTGCACTACCAGCTGCTACTGTTTACCACTTTAGGCCCCAGCAACTTGTATCGTCCTTTGATTCCCAAACTGACTCTGACTGATTTGTTCCATTGTTATAACTTGTTGTGGTATTCTTCAGTCCTTGTTCCCTGGAGTTTAAAGAAGTCTCGAAAGGTTGTTGTTGGTAGGTTTGTTACAGGTCTTGAAGTACTTAGCAAGGTGTTTTTTTTACAGTGCAAGTCTTTTGGCATATCCTTATTCCCTACGAGCTGTTCTGATCATGTTTCCTCAGAAACGGATCACAACTCAGATTTGAGGAAAGGGGGGAAATGGGCAAGGGTAAACTGTTTGGCAATCTCTTTGCCTTTGTGTCTGGTGGTAGAGCACTTGGTAGTTTGGAAGAAGATTGCATGTTATGATGGTGCACTCGATCTTTGATGTTTTGGTTCCGATTAGTAGTTATTCTGAAGATGGTTACCAGCAGCAGCAAGAAGTGCTATGGATATTTTGCATTTGGCTAATCTCTCTGATCGGATATCATTAACTTCGTTTTGAAACTGCTTCAGAAACGTCAAAACTGATTGTTGTTATGAGACCGTGTCTTTTTCTGTCTCTGTTGACAACCCGTCACAAATTCTTGACCATTCTGGTGGAAGGTTGTTGAAGAAATTAAACATTCACTTTGGCATTTGGTTGAAACTCGCAAGTATGTTTCCTTGTCAACTCATTCATCGTTTTATAAAACGGAGTAATAAGACTCATGGATTCTCCATCTCGAGAAGTAATTACCAAATTCCAGAATAGATTGGTCTTTACATCTTGTACGGTCAACGATTTCCCCTTGTTTGTGCCTTTCAATGGCTTGTCCTCATTCCTTTGCTGTGTTACATGCATCAATGTGGAGTAAATTTCATCCCAATTCATAGTCAGAATCAAGGGAAAATAGCTTCCTTTTCAGCTTGAAAGTAACTTTGTTTCTCTGCTGTCAGTTGTGTATTTTTCTTCTACTTCTTCATGTGCAGCTACTGGTAGAATGTTCTCTGCTGCTTCAACTGCTGCAATAAGTACGTTCGTTGGCATATATGGGCCGTCAAAGATGCACTTCCTTAGATATTCACCATTCGTTTTCGTGTCAAGGTATCGTAGAAAACGCGTTTCGCCAACTCGAGAATATTTCCTGGTCCAAGCATCGGTGGCCGCGCTTTTGAACAGCTGCCATTATATTGTTCTGCATTTGGCATTTTGAGGGGATGTGTTAACTGGAGTAACATGATGAATGATAGTATGAATTATGAAGTGAGAAAGATTTTGTTGGTCTTAAGTGGATATTAAGTGATTGCAAGTAGTTGCGGTTGTGTAATTCACGTTCACGGGATTTTACTCGTCTATGATCAAAACCGATAATGAATTAACGGGATTTTACAAGATCACTAGATAACCGTGAATGATTTGATTCGGAATCAGCGGCCTAAAATTCCAAAAAAAACTGAAAAGTGGCAATAAATCATAGAAAACGATGTTTTTGGGCTTCGAAAAATCCTTAACCAGCTAAAGGGTGGTTACAATGTGATCCGTCTCGTTTTTCTCTTCGATTTGAGAGGTCACGGGCCTAAAACGGACTTACGGATCAAAAGTTATGGCTGTTTTACTGAAACCGTTTTCTTCACACAAGATTGCTAGAAAAAAATTTCGTTCGGTCCAAAAAAAATTTTGCTCGTTCGGTTCAACTAGTTCGGTTCCGCTCGTTCGGTTCAACTCGTTCGGTTCCGCTCGTTCGGTTCACTCGTTCGGTTCCGCTCGTTCGGTTCCGCTCGTTCGGTTCACTCGTTCGGTTCCGCTCGTTCGGTTCCACTCGTTCGGTTCCGCTCGTTCGGTTCCGCTCGTTCGGTTCCGCTCGTTCGGTCCTTGAAGAAAAAGAACTCGTTCGGTCCTCAAAAATTTTGCTCGTTCGGTTGTATAACTTTTCCTCTCGTTAGGTTGATACGTTTTTTTCACTCGTTCGGTTGTTCTTCACAAAAACCAAGAGCGTAAAACCCCTTGACGTTTTTGCCCAACTGATGCGACCAAAAAAAACAACTTTTGGACCCCAAATCTAACCAACAACTCGACGTTTCCTTTCTCTTTGAATAAGCCGAATCTTAAGAAAAGAAACAAATATACCGAATGATGAAACAACCAAATCTTCCGAATCCAATAGGCTTATAACAACAAAAAAAACATGAAATCCACCCGAGGCGATTGATACCAATTGTAGGAACCCGATTAACACTTCATAAACAAGAATCGAAACAAGAAAGGAGAAGGAGAGATTGTTTAGAGAGAGATGAGAGAGAGATAGAGAGAGAAAAAAGATTTATTAGAAAAAAAGATATTTTGAGAAAATGAGAATTAGATATTTTCATATGGAAAATATCTATATATATATCCCTACGAAGCGTTGGGAATTTAACTAGGACCCGGAGCTCGGGGGTTTTGATGGGCATTAAACCAAACATTTACAATATTAAGGTTACTATCGGAGGGCCCGTTCCCGATAATATTCTATTACAACGTTAACTAATTAAAGACCGAAGCTCCATCGTAGAGTGACCGAGCTTCCTTGTTCGACTCAATAAATTGAGGCTAACAAAATTCAAAGTGTAACTTTGAGTTAACATGGGTATGGGAGGACTACTTGAAAGATAAGTATCCTCGATTTATTGTTTGGTAATGATAGAGTTGAACCTTTTGGTTAAATCTCGGGATGAGATTTCTAATGGAGGGGTCTTGGAAACCATGACTTGAGCAGGTTAGTCAAACTATTACTGTTGACTTATGTATGTGTTGTATTGAATGGATTATGTGAATATATGTGTTTGATATGGTTTATTAGATGTATGTGGAGAAAGAAATTGGTAGTCATATCTATTGAGTGTGATGATCATCTTTAATGAGATTGGAATGGTGGTATTTGGATTGAGTCGTGTCAGGAGAATTTTGAGTGAGTTGAGTGTTGAGAATGTTATGTGTGTTGTGGTAGGGTTTGGAGCACTTGAGTTGAGGAGGTAGTCGGAGATTGAGTGAGTTGAGCAGGTGTTGGAGGTTTTGAGTGTTGGTTGAGATTTGTGTGTGTAGCGTTGGAGTAGAGGTTTGAGCGAGTTGTGAGTGAGTTGAGGAGTAGATGAGGATTGAGTGAGATATGAGTTGGGTGAGATGTGTGAGGTTTGTTGAGTGAGGATGCTGAGATTTGTTGTTGGTAATGAGTCGAGAATAATGAGAGAGTGTGTGTGTATTGGTTAGTTGTTGCTGTTTTGAGTGTTTGATTGAGTTGATGAGTGAGTTGAGTTTTGTGTTATTTATGGAGTGATTTGAGAGTTTGTTTTTTCTTTGAGGTCAGTTTGTGTTGGTTTTGTTTTTATTTTTGAGTTCTTGTTTGTAATGTTCATTTTTTCGTTGTTGTTTTTTGAGTGTTTGTGAGTTGTTGAGATTTTGTAGGTGTTGAGATGAGATGTTTTTGTATCTTTTTTTGTCTATATTTGAGTTTGAGATTTTTGTGTCATGTGGGGTTGTTTATTTTTTTGGTGTGAGGTTTTTTTTTTTTGAGATTTGTGAGAAATGTTCTTATGTATGTTTTTGGATTTGTTATTTATTTGAGTTTGTTTTTTTATTTCTATTATAGTGAGTTTTTGAGAAGCATTTTTGTGATTTGAGATTATTAGGAGATGGTTTTTTGTTTGTCTGTGTTGTTTTTGGTGAGATATTTTGTTAGAGTTTTAGTATTTGTTCTTTTGAGGATTTGAGATTTATTTTTTCGATTTGATTGCAGTTTAGTTGTTTGCTTGTTTGAGTTCTATGGATTTGAGGATGGTTTGATGGAGTTTGTTTGTGAGTTGAGATGACTTGAGTTTTATTTTTGATTGATGAGTGAGTTTTTTGAGTTGGATTGAGTTTTGAGTTTTGTTGTTTGAGATTTGAGATTCTTTTATGTTTTATTATGAACTTGTTTCTTGGTGTTCTGGAGTATTTGTATTATTTGTCTTTGAGTGTGTTTGTCTTTGAGTTTCTGTGAGTTTTGTTGCGTTTGATTTTTTGTTAGTGTGAGTTTTCTTTTTTTGAGTACTTATGTTTGGTTGTGTTGTTTTGTTTTGAGATTTGATTTGCCTGAGTTTGAGTGAAGGTTCTTGAGATCTTTTTGAGTTTTAGTTTTGAGTGAGTTGATTTGAGTGAGTTGTGAGTTTTCTTTGTTGTTAGTTTTTTTTTGCGTTTGATATTGTTGAGTGTGTGGAGCTGTGAGATAGTTTTTTGCTGTGATTTTTTTGTGAGTTTTGTAAGACGAATTGGAGTTCGTTGAGTTCAGACTGTTCAGTCTGAGTTTAGAGTGGGTAGAATTGCTTCTGATGGTATGTTTTTTATTGTTTTTTATGTTTTTTTTGAGTTTGAGGATTGTGTTGTTGAGTTGGTTATGGAGTGTTGTTTCTTTTGTTTTTATTGAGGTGAGTTGGAGCTTGGAGATGTGAGTTTTGAGATTTGAGATTTGAGTTTTGAGTTGAATTTTGTAGTTTTGAGTTTTACCTGGGATGATTCTGAGTTTTTGTGTGATGAGTTGAGTGAGTGTGATGAGTTGAGTTTTAGTTTAAGGTTTTCTTCTGTTTTGAGTTTTGTATTATTTAGTGAATTTTTGAGGTGAGATTTGGAGTAGGTTTTTTGAGATTGTAGTGTAGAGGTTTTTGTGAGATTGTGAGTGTTTGTATTTTAGAGATTTGAGGGTGGTTGTTTCGAGGATTTGTGAGTTGTTTGTGTTGATTTTGTTAATCTGGTTTTGTTTGAGTATTTTTAACTATGTGTTTTTTGAGTTTGAGTTTAGATTTTTGTTTTGTTTAGTTTTGTTTATTGACATGGATGTGTTCGGTGAGATGAGTTGAGGAGGGTGATTGAGATTGAGATTTTTGAGTAGATTGAGTGTGTATGGTTCATTGGTGTTTGTGTCTTTTGTGTGTTTTGTTTTGAGGTCTTGTGTTTCTTTTTGGTTTGTTTGAGTGTCGTGAGTTGACGTTGAGTTTGTTTTGGTGTTCTTGTGTTGTACTCTTTCTGTGTCTGTGATTGGATTGTTGAGATTTTTTGTGGTGAGATGGTTGTTGAGATTGTTGAAGTGAGTTAGTGTTGAGATTGAGATGTGAAACTGATTGTGTTTTGGTATGAGTTTTCTTTTGAGTTTTGATAATCGTTGAGTTGTGTTTGACTGAGTTTTGTTGAGTTGGTGATTTTTTGTGTGTGTGTGTTGTTGTGTGTTGGTTTTTTTTTGTGTTGTTTGTTTTGGATATGTGTTTGTCTTTGTTTTGATTGTTGGTGTGTAGGAGTGTTTTGTTTTTGAGATTTTGGTTCGTGTTTGAGTTTCTGTTGAGTGGTTTGCTGTCTGAGTATGAGTGTATCTGTTAGTGATGAGTGTGGAGTTGTTGTTCTTTGTAGTTGTCGGAGATAGTGTGTAGAGTGAGTGATGGTTTTGAGTTGAGTTGTGAGATTTGTTGGAGATTTGGAGTTGTTGTTTTTTTTTTTTGTTGTGTGTTGAGATTTGATTTAGATGTGTGGGTTCGTTCGTGTGAGATTGGTGGTGAGTGTGGTGTTTGATTTTAGTGGTTGAGTTATGTTAGAGCTAGTATAGAGATTGTATTGTTGGTTTTTGTTTTGAGTTGTTGATTTATTTTTATTTTCAATGATGGTTTCATTTTTTGGTGCTGTTTTGTGAGTATAGCGTCTTTTTATTTTGTATTTTTAGAGTGAGATTGTTGTTTTCGTTTAGTGAAGTGGTGTTCTTTGGTTTTTTTTTTGAGTTGCGCTATAGTGCTTAGATAAGTACGAGGTTTGATACCTGTTTGCGGTAAAGAGATTATGTGTTTTAGTTGAGTTCTGTCTTTTGAGAGTGGCATGGACGGAGTTGAGTTGATTTTTGGATTGATGATGTTGGTGCTTGTGAGATTTGACTGATGTGTTTTGTGATCTGAGATTATCGAGATGAGTGAGGAGATTGGAGAGAGTTGAGTGTGTGAGTAGTGTCGGTCGAGTGAGATTTGTTCTGAGATGTGAGTTTGTGATTTTGGATGAGATGTGAGTTTGTGTAGGAGTTGAGATGTCCTTTGAGGTATTGTCTGGTAGAGAATTTTGTTGTGAGTGAGATAGTGGAAGAGATGGTTGTAAGTTGAGTGAGTTTGAGTGTTTTGGTGTTTTACGTTGTGTTTTTGATGGTGTTGATGTGATGTTTTGAGGTTTTGTGAGTGAGTGAGGTGGTTTGAGTTGTTCAGAGATTGTGTTTTGTAGTTATTGGGTGAGAATGTCGGAGTTTTGAGTAGTTGGTTGTGCCTACACAGTTGTAATCATGGGAGTATTTGAGGTGTGAGATTGAGTGGGAGTTGTTGAGCGCAGTGATAGATCGTGAGCGAGATGGTTTTGTTTTAGGATGATGTAGATTTAATTCGTTGAGTGTGTTGTGATGATCGAGTTGAGATAAGAGTCGAGTGTGAGGTAGTTGGGAGATTGGTTGAGAAGAGATTGTGAGTGAGCTGAGTTTTCGTGTGAGGTTAGTGATGAGATGTGGAACGTGAGGTTAGAGAAGGATTGTTGTGAGATGAGTTTGTGGAGTGTGTGTTGAGGCTGTTCGGATTTGTCAGATTGAGTGAGAGAGGAGATTGGTGGATTGAGATTGTGAGTGGTGGTATGTTGAGAGTTGAGACTGAGTTGCGGATGTTGTTGAGCCCTCATTGTGTGGAGTGCTTGAGTTTTGAGTTTTATTCGTGTGTTTGTTGTGATGAGTTGTTGAGATTTTTGTGGTGAGTTGTTAGTGTTCCGAGGGTGTTTCGTGATTTGTGAGATTTGAGTTTTGAGTCTGGAGATTTGAGAGTGAGATGAGATAGAGAATCTTGTGTGAGCTTGTTATGTGTCGAGGTGGTGAGATTTCTAAGTTGAGTTTGAGATTGTTCTGAGTGAAGTGAGTGAGATTTTGAGATCGAGGAGTGAGTTCTGAGTGTATTGGTCTGATTAGTGTTGAGTTGTTTGTTTTGTGTGAGTGTGTTTGGTTTTCGTGAGTTTGAGTGTGTGTTGTGAGTTTGTGAGATGGATGTGATGGAGATTTTAGTAGATTGAGTCTTGTGAGAATGTTGGTGTTGTTTTTATAGTACTTTGTATTGTTATATGTTGTTTTTTTCTCTGTCTTGTGTTTGTCTTTTTTTTTTAGATGTTTGTTGTGTTGTTGTTGTGGTGTTGGTTTGTTGTGTTCTTCTGTGAGTTGATGTTCTTTTTGAGTCTTTTGTTTCTTGAGTTTATGAGTGTATTGTGAGTTTTTGTGTTTGTCTATAGTGACGTTGTTTGTGTGCGTTGAGTTGAGAGTTGGTACGGTTTGTTTTGTTTTTGCGTGTGTGAGTGATGAGTGTTTTGTTTGTGATCGTTTTGACTGTTGTGTGTGTGTGTTTTTGAGTTGAGTTTCTATGGTGAGTTTGTGAGTTCTTGATTTTGCGTTGTTGAGTGAGTTGGGATTGAGTGAGTAGGTCGTTTGAGTGAATTCTAGGGTGTGTCGAGATTACTGTCAGTGGGGTTGAATTAAGAGATTGGTTTAATTCATTTCGGTTACTTTTGGTGACAAGGAAATGATTTTGTGATTTAAGCGTTTTAGTGATTTATCGTGTAAGTATTATTAAGTATACGTATTTATGTGTTAGTAATGCTTAGGTATGAATAGGTGTTAGTAGTTAGAATAAGAATGAAATGTGAATTTCTATTTTTCGGATAAGTTTTAGGTTAAAATAAAAATGAAAAGTTATTTATTTTAAAAGTCTAGTAAATTGCGTTTACGCAAAAAGGTATACTCAAATAAGCTTAGGTTTTTATAAAAACTTAAGGTAATGCAGATAATTAAGTAATTAATAAATAAATAAATAAAAATATAAAAAATATATATAAAAAGGGGAAATCGGCCAAAAAGAAAGGAAGAAAAAAAAAGGAAAACAAATCTTACTCTAATTAAAATTGGTAAAAGATATCTATCCTAAACCTTTTTGTAAACCTTATAAATACCAAAAACCGTTATCCCCCTTGTTTTTAATTGTCCCAGCCGAATTTTATCGAAGGAGGAAGAAGAAAAATATTTTTTTTCAAGTTTGGTGATTTTTGTGTTCAAGATTCGAAGATTTAAGGTATAAATTATAATCCTTTGAGTTAATTATCATTAAAAACATGTAATAATTATTATGATGGATAATTAGGGTTTCATAACATCTGTAATTAATGATATAATAAACATGTTATAATGATTAGGGTTTAATTAGGATCATATGGGTGTATTCGTTAGGGTTTAGATCGCGTTAGAATTTGATTTAGATTGGGGCAGAATTTAGGGTTGTGTTGTTTGGCTGATATCTCAATGATGGTAATATCTTTTGTCAAGTTTCCGGTGCCTATGATGTAGCTCAGAGAGTCTAGTTTCCAGAACATCCGGCCTCGAAGGTTTTTGAGGTCGGGAAGTCATTCAAACGTTGGTTGCAAGAAAAGTTGTCAAAGCAGTAAATACGGGTCAGATTTAGGTCAGATTACGAGGTATAAAACCCCCACTTAAAATTCGAATTTAGCTTAGCCCTTCTACAGGAGTTTAGTTCTATGTGTCTATTAGAAATCCCCTAAAGGAGAGCTTCTGATTTGGAGTCTAAGTATGGTTTTTAGGTCCAAACTTTTTAGTGTGCAAACAGATCCGAATTGGGACTGTTTTGAAGTTTGATTTTCTTAGGAGTACTTGTGCATGTAAATGGCTCTTGGGAATCATGAGGTAGTTAATATACTCATAAATGAACATAGGTGATTTTTGGTATGAATTATGGAGGTCAGTAAGTAGAGGTTTTGAGTACGTTAAGTCACGTTAAAATTCTGCAGTTTTGAACAAATTGTGACTAACTAGTGAAACTTGTTAACGAAGTGGTTAAAGTTGGGTATGGTGTCGGGGTGACCCATGGGGTTAATAGAACACCTTATACATCCATCATATGATTGTTACATGTGCATTAAGCTTTTGGCTTAGTAGCGTGTAACACGAGTTATTTTGTTGTTTAGATTTGTGCTAGTTGTTTGTGAAGCTTTTTGTTGGAATCTTTTGGAAAGCTAAGCAAAGGTGAGTTTCATAGCCCCTTTTTCTCATGTTATTTTGGGGTGAGAATGATGCTTGTCTTGTTGTCGTGTTAAAATGTTTTTAAGCTTGCTGTAGTTATGTGTATTGGATCGTGGGCACGTTCCGTCCCGTTGTGTTGCGATATGATATGTTTGGTATTGTGGATCCCAATATGCAAAATGTAACTTCGCCTACTTTGTGGGTAAGATCCTTGGAGGTAATCAACTCCTTGTGATATTGTGAATTCGGTACCAAGAGTCTGGAATTGTGATTTGTATTCCTTTCTATGACTATTAGTGGAGTGGCGAGGTACGCCTACCTCATTATTTTGGTATAATTGTAGATCGTGGGCACGTTCTGTCCCGTTGTTGTTAATTGTTGTCCTGAATTGTTTTGGTAATTGCAGCAGCTAATTGAAAGTTTATTTTTGATATTGTTTGTAAGTCGTAAAACCTGGTGCTCGCGACAACGCAATGGATTCTTGCTTAACTTTATGTTACGTTTTAATAAGCATCATTTTTAGGTGAGCTTAATAGTGCTAAGATAGCGAAGTGGCTAGAAGAGAAACCGAATGATTCTTGGAGTTAATTTATGCTTTCTGTTTGAGATAAATGCATTTGCAAGAATTGTGTTTGATTATGTTTTTTGCATGTCAATTTTATTACGATACCGATCTTTCTTATTAATAAAGACAACACCAATAATGGTTTTGGGTATTGTTATGACACATTGTGTCGTTGTTTTACTTTATATTTTTATCATTTTTAGTATCTCTATATAGACCCCTAATGTAGTGTGATAGATATCCATTCCTTGTTTACGCCTCCGATTCTGTCTTTACATAGGGTGTGTACAGATAGGTATCCAGAGCCTTTGGTTATAAAGAACTAGGTGGGTTTGAGCCTAGAGCTATTAGGCTTAAGGGTCCGCTCATATAGTTGCATTTATAGGTGCAATAAGTGATTTGTGAAGACGTATATACCGTATGTTCCAGCAACCTAAAAGCTTTAAAATTCTTTCTATATTGAATAACTACTATAAAATATGAAATATATACTTTTTCAATATGAGGATCTAATAGTAATACCCTTTTGTTATTGTTTTTAGTCCATGTCTTTCCCCTCCCCTAGAAGAAATCGTTGGGAGATTGTTTAAACTCCACTGGAACCCGCGGAGTAGGGCACTTTTGAGAGAGAAAAAAGTCAAACCAGAGCGATGGCCCAACAAAGTTTAATTGCAATTTTCAACACTCGAGCGTTGCTATAATCGAGTATTGCTTTTATAATTTGAGTCACGATGTGACTTTTAGTTTCTTTGGGTTGATTATAATTCTATGGTTCGATAGATGGATTATCATGTTTTATTATATTTGGTTATTATTAAAGTTCTATTTGGAAGTTTGTGTTAACAGTCGAGATTTATGGTCATAGAAGTAAGTACATAGTGTTAAAAAGGATCAATTATAATTTATGGTCGCGAACACATAATTTAAAGGCAACACACACGTGGACTTGTGAACTTTGATTGCATTGATCATTGTTGCTTGGATGTATTATGTAAGGAAGTAAGTTCTGGATAGTTGTGTAGATGGTGAGTTTAGGATGTGATGTGAGATCCTGTAAGATGGATATTGTAGTTTAGAGAATTCCCTCTCATTAAACCGATTGGGCGATTATATTAGGTTGGGTGCCGTAGAAGGTAAGGTTCCCTTTCATCTAATCGTTTGCTGATGACAATCGGATACCTGTTTGGTATTGTCGTCGGCGTTCTTAAGTTGGTTCGTTAGCCATCCTTGTTCGCTGAGAATATCCAACTCTCGTGTTGGTAATCTAGGTGTTATCAAGAACTGGTTTCTATGTTCATCGTATCGGCGTTTTGATTTGTTTTTCCTTTGTCTAAAGGTGATGATACTTTTTGGATTTGTCTAAGACCGTGATAAGAAGATCCTTATGGGTTGTTTGGTTTGTAAATTTCTGGTCTCTGTTCGTTTTCAAGTAAATTAATATTTTGGTATTGGAATTCTTAAGGTATTTTGAAGTCTATTTTGCTATCATGATTTTTTTTGTTGTGAGTCATAAATTCCATTTGAAAGTAAGTTTATTGTAGTTGATACCATATTGTTTAGGTGTTAAAAACTTTTTTTTAAATAAATTATATAAATAAAATGCAACACAAAACAAAGACAGTCACAGAACGTTTTTTTTCAAAATCATCTTTTGATTTCTTTTATGAAAACCATAAAAAAAATAGAGTTTATGAAAAATTTTATTTAAATTTATCTTTTAACACTTAAAATTATTTGCATTATTAAAGGTGATGTCATATTGTTTTTTAAAATTATTGGGTATAGAGGTTATGAGGGAAAGTTTCCTTGGGTAAAAATCGGTTTTGGTACAAAGGTTCTTAATCTTTTAATTAAAAAGGGTCGGTACGTGTATTAGAATTCGTGGTGTGTTTCTGCAATCGTTGATGCTGTTTGTGTTAGTCGAGGTTCTTCATCTTGTTAACGTTTTACATTCGTTTGATTTTTTTTTTTCCTTTTGGAATCGTGTGATTTTTGTTCCTATACCATTGGTGCAAATGTAAAGTTTGAAATTGATTCCTCATGGCGTGGTGCAAGAGTTGGTGTTAGGACGTATCCATCTGGGTGGTTGCGATTGATGGAAGCAAGGAATGATTATTCGCGATCCAAGTTGTAATTAGCAGAGTTCTCTGTTTTAACTTTTTGATTTAGTACCACTAAGTTATGTAGAAAGTGTTGATTAGTTATAGTAGAGAAATGTTGTTAAGACATAGAGCTGAGAAGGTATGCCACAAGAAGGTAGTTGAAATGCCTTTGTAATTTGGAGAGTGCTTAAGGTTTCATGGAGAAAACGAAACTAAAGAGGAACGAGGACTCGTATGGGAGTAGCCAAGGAAGATGAGTTAAGATAATTTTATATCTTTGTAGTATGTTGAGCCCTCTAAAGTGTTTCAAGAAATAGTAGGTTTTAAACCCCTGTCGGCGTAGAATAAGGAATTCGTATGGAATTAGTACAAGGAGCTGACGCCAATTTTAGCAAAGCTTGCGACGTTTGACGTCTTAAAAAGGCAAGAGGTGTGGAATGAATGCAGAGGTTGCAAGGTGAGGGTTGTTCGAATGTGTAACTTAGGTGGGAAGCATCTGTAAATGCATGGTAGGAAGAAATTAGTGTAGTTTGAATGTTGCAAATATTATCTCAGAGAATAAGTGAGATAGAAAATTCGTATGTGATGTCACCAAAGGAGGGTGCACGGGGAATGACTATCCAAAGACTTTTTTTAGGATGCGTAATGGACACGTTGGCAGATTTTATGGCTATGCCTTATGGGTTAACCAATGCACGGCGGATTTCATAGAGTACTGAGCCGGTGAACATGGTCGTATATAGACAAGCTAGATAACGTATATATTACAGATTGAATTTTAAACCGACTCGATGACTAAGGAGGAGTACGAGTCACACGTGAAGATGATCATGGAGTCACTGAAGGAAGAGAAGATGAACGTGAATTTTCCAATAACGTGGAAAGCCGTAGCAAAGAGGAAGCTATCTAGATTGGCAGAATCGAATGGGTAATGAGCCGATCTTCATAGCCGGAAGGAGCAGACGATTTCCGTAGTATATTTTGACAGCGCGAATCACTGATTTGGAAGCATGCTTGAAAAAGGAGAAGTATTGCTTGTACGTCACGACAACTGAAGTGTTCTTATAAAGGATTGCATGACTAACGTGGTAAGGTTTATTGCCTTATAATGCTAGAGGCATTAAGTTAACAGACATGGAGAGAATCTATAACGGAACATGAATGTCCTCCAACACACTTTCAATCGCGGAAGTGCAATGAACAAGAGGCAAGATGATGATGGATGTTATTTAGTGAGTTTTGATTTCGAGGCCAAGTACCAACTAGGAAATGCAAATGTAGATGTTACCATGAAGTAGGAAGAAGGAGTGAAGCCAAGAATAAGTTCAAGATAGATGTGCGATGATCCGATCTAGGTTTGAGAAAAGGATGTTGGTGGCATAAGATAAGATTTCCAAAGCAAAGAAAACGGCTTCAACATAAATTTTGCGTTGGGCCCTTGGAACCAACGAGTGTGGAAAAATAGATGGATAGTGGTTCATATTGGCTAGGACAAGGTGCATGTTGGACCCTCTCCTTTGGAGAGATGTAAGGACTTGGCTATTGTTCGATGGAACTCCAAGAGAGGTCCTGAGTTCACGTGGGAACGTGAAGACCAATTCAAGAAGAAATATCCACACCTCTTCACCAAGACCACACCGTCGTCAAGTGCTACATCGTGAGCCTTGAGGACAAGGCTCGTTTAACGGGGGAAGTCTATAACACCCTGTGTTTTCAAGTCATTGACGACGTCGATAAATCTGCAATGTACCTTTTGTATTGTACGCGTTTGCTTTAAATCGTAAATGTTAAGCAAAATCGCGTAAGCTAAAAATTAGCGTTTAATGTAAACGGGCATCAATCAATTAAACGTTTGCATCAATCAAGTATTAAATAATTATTTTGAGAATAATTATGGTCATTGTTCATTTATTTTTATCGGTTACGCAAATTATATTCGTTTCGCGATAAAATACGTTTAAGCATACCCGGAACCACAAAAATATTTCTACGCTTCAACAAATACCTACGATTGTACCCAATACCTAAAGTTTTATTAAATTTACCCAAGAAAATATTATCTTACACTTTGTACATTGGAAAATAAAACATTTCACAAATACTTTCAAGTAAATACCTTTTATTTAAAAGCTACAACTTGTAACTAGTAAAGTTTTTGCTAGATATTTTGTTAACTATCAAAAATCATCTAGAAACCCTTATCCCCCCCCCCTAACCCACGAAATAACAACAACTAGGAGGCAAAGAGCACACAAAATGCACAACTTGGTCAATGTACTTCCCTAGTTCATTAATCACACCATACCTTGTTACTTTGACTCAAGACAAGAAAGCATGAACCCTTAAAACCCTCCTTATGCCTCCTTGACCACTATTGCAACCAAGGCTTACCATATATACATGTACACTAGAGATAGGAAAAACATACAAGTAAAACACTTAGCTAAAAACTCAACAAACCCTCCCTTTGTGCTCTAGCCAACCCACGGCTCAAACACCCCTTTGTACCAAATCCATATCAAAATTTTCTCACTATACCACACCTTAAATAATCATCTTAAGACATTATAAGATGTTTCCAAGCATTGACTAACCATTTGCAAGTAGTTATCAAGAAAAAGAAAGTTAGGGTTTTCACTTGGAAAACTAGGGTTCATATTGTGCAAACTTGGGTTTAAAGTCTAAACAAGGGTTTAGCACTTATTTTTCATCATCATACATCATCCCATTAAGGTTATCTAAAGCCTTTAACTTTTCATTTATATGATTATATGTATATGTGATGTTTATGTGTAAAACCATTAGGACATGTTTAATTGTAAACTTGGATTTTTTGTAATTATGTTGTATGAAACTTATACACATGTTGTATGGATGGTAATATGAAGTTATAATGGAAGTAAAACTATTGTACACACTTGGTTAAGGTGTAAAAAGTTCATATGTAAACTTGTTAACTTAAGGTTTCTTTAATAAATTATGGTTTATAAATGTTGTTATGGACTTAATGACTTGGACTTATGGACAATATATGGACTATGGATTATATAATATGTATGATATAGTATATTAAGAGTAGGGGAAAAACTTGTGATAAATGACAAGGTTGAAAAGTATAAGAACTAAGTTTACATATGGATTCAATATAGATATGGACTTAAGAAAGTCATCCAAACTTTCTGTCCAAAATTCGAAAATAAATATACTTATTTTATATTTTTATAAAATACTACATCTCAAGACGAATCCGGACATGTAAGAAACTTGAAAAACGGATAAATCACGAAAAAGATACGGTGAAAACAAGTTATACGATAAATAAACGGATTTATAAAAGAATTTTTATAAAACAATTTATAAAAATTATATAAAACAGCAAGTTTAGTATTTTTAACAGATTACACATATTTTTAGTATTCCAAAATGATAAGAATCGTAATTTTTCAATTAACAACGAATGAGTTATGAATTTTGCGAGTTTACGACAATTAATACTTTTATAAAACAATTTTTATAAAAGTTACTATTTATGACAGAAACTTTTATTTTTGTAAACCTCATAAATCAATAGAACTTTCAATTACGAGAACGTGCTCGAAGAAATCACTAAAAACGGAGCTATAACGACGAAAATACGACGTATACGAGTTTTACGACAACAAAAACGATATAAGTAAACTTGTGATCTGGTGTGAACAGTAAAAGTTACTGTTCACCTGTAGGTCCAAAATTTTAAAATGTCAAATTTTGATAACTTGACTTAATACGAAAACGTGAGCGCAAAAAACACCTCAAACGGACTTGAAACGCGAAAGTTACGCCAATTTTACTAAAACCGTAATTATAAACGTTTTAACTTATTAAACACAATTTTACCAAAACAATTAGATGGTGATCTAGCTATGTAGAATTGTATATGGTAGATGTTAATTACCATGCTTAGCACTTATACGACCTTAATTTAAATAGGTTGCATCTAACGATTTGCGTGACGTTTTATCTGTGATATTTGGATTATCAGTACTCGAGGTGAGTTCATAGCCCCACATTTTTACGATTTCAATGATTTATAACTTTGGGGTGGAAACATGCTTTGTTTTATAAATTGGACGCAAGTGTATATTTTATATTGATTACGTGTTTGCCTAAGTAGCGATAACCCAAGTTGAGCCCATTATCATGAACTGTCAATTGCATAGATGTAGTTGTGAATTACATTATGTGAGCGCGAATGTTATGAATAGATCTATTTGGGATTGACCTCCCCATTCGGGTGATTAGCTATCACCGGGAACGAACGTTATAGCATGTCGGATTTGGGATGTTTAGGGTTGAACATCTGATCGGGCAGAATAGCAATATTTATTATTGCGAATATAATTGTCGAGCTTCAGTGTCATGAGCTTAGGAAAACGTAATTGGATTTTGTGATGTCTGCATTTTTGTTGACGTTTTAAAGCAATGTTTTCAGGTGGTCAATAGGCACGAGGTGCCAGGGATACATTGGTGGTTTTGATTTGGATATCATGCATTAAAGATTTTGTCGCATTACATTTTGTATAACTGTTATGGACTAGAAATCTTTGTATTTTGAACAAGTGGACAAGTTAAGCTTCGGCTTATGTAACAAATACTTTTTTAAATCCAATGTATCAGTTTTAAACGACTTTTTGGTCGTTCTATATACATCTTGTGTTATTGATCTATGAAGTAACACGCCCCAGACCCTTATTCCGCTGCGACCCAATTTGGGGGTGTTACACTCCCTCTCAAAGTAACAACCAAACTCAACACACACCACCTCTATCTCCAAGTAGAGAAAGCTTAGTTGATAACATTAATCAACTACACGACCTATCTAACCTCTTAGTTATGCATCTCACTCAACAACAAAACAACATTCCTTCATCACCTTACTCTCCAAACTTACCACACACCCTCAACATCAACCAAGTTGAAACCCATGTTGGGTATTGCCCTTGTTGTATCTTCACCCAAAAACAATTCCTTGCTTTAAGTGAGGATATCAATTAGATTGAATTCCTCCTCACTCGACCTCATCCACCACCTAGAGTTCAAAGAGATTACCCTTCCACAACCGCCTCCACTCCAAACTCTCTAACTAACTAATCTCGTAATATGCCTTCAAATAATCGTCAAATCCTTTTGTATCGCAAGCAAGTCAAAATCCTTCTATGGCTATTTAGGATTTTTCTTTATGTATTAATATGCTTCTAAAGCATATTTGTTTTTCTATTTATGTATGCTTGTGTGTTATTCACACACATTGTCTTAAATGAATGAAGTATTTTTTTTGCTTTGATGTTTGCTTGCACTTGTCATATTTTTCCTTCCTTCTTGTTACATGTTAGAAATATTTGTATTGTTCTAACTCGTTTTTGTAGCCAAGAAACCATAGCTCGATTCCTTGGTGCCCTCGAACGAGGGGGAGCACACATCAAGGGGGAGCATTTATTCCGTCGATTTAACTAGCAATTCTCGACGATGTCTTTTTGATTCTACAAAAAGGGGGAGAAATGACATGAAACTCACTAAATACTTGTTTAAAAATAATTTTACATTTAATGAGTTTAAATTTTGTAATCATCAAAAAGGGGGAGATTGTTGATAAAAATATAATGCCTAAAAACATTACTAATATTTTTTCACATCTTTACGTTTTGATAATCACAAAATATAAAAACGTTCAACGTAAAATTAAACGTAAACAAGTAATTAGTAGTAAATTCTCATTTCAACAAATACATCACTTAAAGGTATGAATAAATAAATGCTTAATGCATTTTATGATCAAAGGAAATTTTTATTCAACCTCACACTTTTATAAAATGTTGTAAACATTTTATAAACATTACAAAACATTTTCTACAATTAAAAGAAATGTTTTATTCAAAATAAACATTTTGAAATTCAAATTTTCGGACCTAAAACGGCTAGAAAAGTTCCAGAAAATTCCCCCTACACAAAAGACAAACTGGGGAAGCCCTAGTCTTGGGCGGCCCCCTTAAATACACGGCCGGCCCCCTTAAAATTAAGGGGACCGCCCACCTATTTAAGGGGACCGCCCCTAGGTAGACGCTCCCCCAGTTTGTCTTATAAATACTGGACTTTTCCCCAGTTGATAAATAGATAAAGTTTTGATCTTTATAGTTTTTATGAAAGTAATTAGTAGATAAAGTTGACACCTTTATTCGCTAATTAGTGAAGTAAAAGCTTTAAAGTGATAAACTTATTTGTTTATTAAGTTTGTAAGATCGGGTGGTTTTATATCATTGCGGTTCTTCATTCGGTTACCCTTTTTCCCTTTTTAATACTAGTAGTTTAGAATTATTAGCTTAAAATGTTTATGTTTGATCTTATGATTGTTGCTAGTTTATTTGTTATGATTAGTGAGTAGTTCATTAGTGCTTGCTAAGTGATTAGTGATTTGGAATTTAAGTGCGGTTTTAAAAAGGTTTAAAAAATTAATAGTCATTAGAATTTTCCAATTTACATACCGTCATTTACTTTTAATGCAATTTAAATACTTGTCATTTATTTTAAAAAAACACTTTACTTTACTTGTCATTTAATTTCTTGAAATTTGTTTTCGAAGGATTTTAATTCGTTAAACCTAAAGCCCGCACTTAATGAACATTTCACGTCACTTAGCAAGCATTTTCTTCATTTATATCTTTTAGATCAATTTTAGTATAATCTTGTAGTTTTTAATCTTAAAATTAATATTAGTTTAAAAATAGTTTAAATCTAAAAGTTTAGTTTCCCTTTTATATGCTTTCCATTTTAGTAGATTTAGAAAACCAAACCCAAAAAAAAACTTAAATGATAATCAAGCTCGATTTACAACTTGAACGTAGATTTCCATTCACTTCTCGTCGAGGAAACGACCCGGGAGGTTTTTGATAATTGCTTTGGTTAAAAGCAATTTTTTAGAACCCGCCAGAAAATACTTACTTATACTATTAATGTTTTTGGGGATTATCTCCTTATGATTATGCTTATATAGTTTTATAAACTATATGTGCTAATGTGGACGTATCACTTTCCCTGTTCGGGTGATTTGCTTCATCGGTATGAAGTTATAGCATGTCGGAATTTGGGATGTTAGGGTTGAACATATGAATCGGTGATATAGCAATATTTATTATTGCGAATATAATTGTCGAGCTTTAGTATCATGAGCTTAGGAAAACATAATTGGATTTTGTGATGTCTGCATCTGTTGCATTATCACGGGGAAAGTCTTGCGGTCCTTCATATTATAATTTACTAATCTATGAATTCACCAATCTTGTTTTGTTGACTTTTAAGCAGGTTTTAGGTGGTCAATAGGCACGAGTTGCCTAGGGTACATTGGATGACACTTTGGATTTATCCACGTAAGATTTAGATGTAATATATTTTAGGAAATGTATGTCAACTTTGTAATATCAAAACATGAACAAGTAAAGTTGCATGCTTGTGTAACAAAGTCTTTTTCGGTTCCAATGTATCATTTTAAACGACTTTTTGTCGTTCTTATATATCTTGTGCTATTGATCTATGAAGTAACACGCCCCGGAGATCCTTATTCCGTTGCGACCTATTTTGGGGTGTTACAGATTGGTATCAAGAGCCAAGGTTATAGAGAACCAGGTCAAATGTTTTTGCTGGACTATAACCGTTTTCAAACATTGCATTCATACAAAGGGGTTTTTACGGGACACACACTAGTTGTTGCATTAGTTAGTTATACTAAATGCATTCATAATTGATATACGTGTTTATAATATATTACGTATATTGCAATAAGAGCCTTATATAATATACTCATATAAGTTATTTCTGTGGTCACAGCAGTTTTTCAATTGTTTCAAGCTGATTCCGCAGTTACCTATACTTCTGTTCACTCTGAGGCACGATCATGGAGTATCCCATCTGAGGATCCTTACGAGGAGGCTGCCAGACAGTTACTGGAGCAGGCACCACGTTCTCTAGAGTATGTACCTGATCCCATAGAGCTGGAGGATCATGTACCTGTATCATTCTGATGCCTGAGCACCCTGGGGACTTAGTGCCAGCTGAGGATGAGGCACCTATAGAGGCATACATTATTGAGGTTGCTTCTGCACCTCCACCACCACCATCCTTTTTACCCTTACTTATCTGACCCCCACGTACTAGAGCAGCCATGGCTCAGATGAGAGCTGCAGCACCATCCACCTATCATCCACTACTCCCATCAGGGACACCACCATTGTTACCTATACCACTACCTACACCATCCAATAGCCGCAGAGCTGATATTCCCGAGGCTGACATGCCGCCTCGGAAGAGGCTACTACTTACTGCTCCCAGACCTGGGTGTGAGGTTGGGGAGAGTTCTGCTGCTGCTGCGAGACAGCCAGGACCCACTGTGGCCCGTAGGGTCGATTGCAGTTCTATAGACACTGTGGAGACTAGGGTCCGAGATATTGAGAGAAGGATGATGGCCGCCTTAAAGGTGGTCAACTTGAAGGTCAGTTACCAGGTAGATGTTCGCAGTAGAGAAAGTTCAGAGTTTTACTCACGACATCACGATGCCCAGAAGGATCATGCAACTGTGAGAGCTGAGATTGAGGTATTGAGGAGAGAGATACTTGCTTACGAGCAAGAGAGTATGGAGACCCGTCAAGCCTTGGCTAGGTCTGAGGCTTACAGCAGGGCATTAGAGGCACGGATTACAGTGTTAGAGACTCAGGCGCGTCGCCGCGAGTAGCAGCGTCAGGACGCGGATGATCACGCGACGAGGCATATCATGCGTATTCAGGCTTTGGAGGCTGGAGCACGCGATGACACCTTAGAGGATACTGGGTGTAGGTGCCTATTGGTTACTTTTCTACATATTGTAGTTATACGTATATAGCCTGCTAAGTGTTATGGGTTACTCTAGCTACAGGCGGTATTGATCTTTTGTTTTGATTAGCTATCCGGTATGGATCTTTTGTCTTTTGTTTAGCTATGTTGTATAGCCTACTAAGTATTACGGGTAACTCCCGGCTAGTAGGGCTCTAGGTTGATTTTCATTTTGTAACCTAGCGATAGGGAATCATTGTGTACCAAACAGATCATGTATATTTCTAGATTATATATGGAATGGATGTATTATGTTATGTCGATCTTGTGTTGGTTGTATGTTTCACTGTGTGATGTGATCTTATTTTATTTATGATGCATATGTTATGTCACGTTATGATTGTATTAAAATCTAACGGATATTGTATTTTCTCGTGATTGAAGAAAATGGCACCAAAACGAACCACAAGGTTAACACCAGTCACACCAACCCCAAATGTAACAACTACCACAACTGTTACTGAGGCACAACTTCAGGCCTTAATTGACCAAGGAGTTGCTGCTGCAATGGCTGAAGCAGAAGCAAGAAGGGTTAGGAATGGCTACAACAACAATGGTTCGGGACCAAGGCCAGCACAAGCTGTTCGCGAATGCTCTTACTCAGAATTCCTGAAATGCAAACCTTTAGACTTTAAAGGCACTGAGGGAGTCGACGGACTCACTCGATGGTTTGAGAAAATGGAGTTTGTGTTTAGCATTAGCAATTACATAGCATCTTGTTAACTTAAATTTGCGACTTGCACTCTACAAGACGATGCTCTTACATGGTGGAATGCCCATGTTAAGACCACTACTCCCGAAGCAGCTCATGCCATGCCATGGGCAACACTGAAGAAAATGATGACTGATAAATACTGCCCGAGGGGTGAGATCAAGAAGATTGAGACTGAGATGTGGAATCTTAAGGTTAAGGGCACCGATGTGGTGGCCTACAATCGACGATTTCAGCAACTAGCGTTGATGTGTGCCAGGATGTTCCCAGAAGAGGTAGACAAGATTGAAAAGTATATCGGTGGCTTGCCCGATATGATACTTGGCAGTGTAAAGGCATCAAAGCCGAAAACCATGCAAGAGGCTATCGAGTTTACAACTGAGTTGATGGATGAGAAGACCCATGCCTATGCTGAACGTCAGGCAGAAAAGAAAAGAAAGTATGATGATCTTTCCAAGAACAATCAAAACCAACAACAGCAGAATAAGAGGCAGAACACAGGCCAGGCCTACACTGCAGGCAATAGTGACAGGAAACCATACGCCGGGTCTAAACCTCTGTGTTCCAAGTGTGATTACAATCATGAAGGTCCTTGTCCACCTAGGTGCAATAACTGCAAAAAGGTTGGCCATCTGGCCAAGGATTGTAGAAGCCGACCTGCAAATGCTAACAACAACAACCGCAACAACAACAACAATAATCAGAAGGGAAATGGTTGCTATGAGTGCGGAGCTCAAGGACACTTTAAAAGAAACTGCCCAAAACTGAAAAACAATGACCGTGGTAATCAAGCTGGGAATGACAGGGCTCCAGCGAAGGTGTATGTGGTTGGAAATGCGGGGGCAAACCCAGACAACGTCGTTGCGGGTACGTTCCTTCTAAACAACCGCTATGCTTATATCTTATTTGATACGGGTGCCGATCGGAGTTTTGTGTCTACTGCATTTAGCTCCCAAATTGACATCACGCCATCTACCCTAGATCACTATTATGATGTCGAACTAGCTGACGGGAGAATAATTGGGTTAAACACTATCCTTAGTGGTTGCACATTAAACTTCCTAAACCACCCATTCAACATAAACTTAATGCCTGTAGAACTTGGTAGTTTCGATGCTATAATCGGTATGGATTGGTTGGCGAAGTACCAAGCGGTCATTGTGTGTGCCGAGAAGATTGTTCGCATCCCCTGGGGAAATGAAACCTTAATCATACACGGTGATGGAAGTAACCAGGGAAATGTGACACGATTAAACATCATTTCGTGCACTAAAACGCAGAAGTACATGCAAAAAGGATTTCCTATCTTTTTGGCACATGTCACTGCAAAGGAGGTTGAAGACAAGTCGGAGAAGAAGCGACTTGAGGACGTGCCAATAGTTCGAGACTTTCCTGAAGTATTTCCTGAGGACTTGCCGGGTCTTCCTCCGACTCGACAAGTGGAGTTTCAAATTGATTTGGTACCTGGTGCTGCACCTGTAGCACGGGCACCTTATCGATTGGCGCCTTCCGAAATGAAAGAGTTATCGGAGCAACTGAAAGAGCTGTCCGACAAAGGCTTTATAAGACCCAGTTCCTCACCCTGGGGAGCTCCGGTCTTGTTTGTCAAGAAGAAGGATGGATCATTCCGGATGTGCATTGACTATCGGGAATTAAACAAACTGACAGTGAAGAACCGTTATCCACTCCCCAGAATTGATGATTTATTTGATCAGCTTCAAGGGTCGAGTGTCTACTCGAAGATCGACCTAAGGTCAGGTTATCACCAACTGAGGGTTCGAGAAGAAGACATTCGACATTTCGAGAGATGCTTCATGACTCGATATGGACATATGAATTCCAAGTTATGCCGTTTGGTTTGACCCAAACGCACCTGCTGTGTTTATGGTCCTAATGAACCGAGGGTGCAAACCTTATCTGGACAAAATTACGTAAATGTTTTATATTAAACGATATTTTGATCTATTCAAGGAACAAGCAAGAGCACGAAGGAGCATCTAAAGATAATATTGGAGTTGTTGGAACAAAGAGGCGTTGTATGCTAGTTTTCCAAATGTGAATTTTAGATTCCCAAAGTACAGTTCCTCGGTCATGTGATCGATAGTGAAGGAATTCATGTGGATCCATCCAAGATTGAATCCATTAAAGATTGGACATCTCCTAAGTCACCAACGGAGATTCGTCAATTTTTAGGTCTTGCTGGGTATTATCGAAGATTCATTGAAGGGTTTTCAAAGATCGCAAAACCAATGACCAAGCTTACTCAAAAGAAGGTTAAGTTTGAATGGGGCGATAAACAAGAAGCAGCTTTTCAGCTGTTGAAGCAAAATTTGTGAGTGCACCTAATCCTTGCTTATTACCTGAAGGAAGCAAAGATTCATCGCATATGCGACGCTTTCAAAGATGGGGTTTGGGCGTTGTGTTGATGCCAACGAGCTAAAGGTGATTTCTTATGCATCACGCCAGCTAAAATTTAATGAAAAGAACTATACAACTCTGATTTGGAACTTGGAGCGGTAGTGTGCGCTACTCAAGATCTGGAGTCATTTGATTAATATGGAACTAAGTGCACCAGTGGCGTCACCGATCACAAGAGTTTGCAACACATTTTAGATCAAAAAGAGTTGAATGAGGCAATGCCGTAGGTTAGTGTTGCTAATGATTTATGTTTGTGATATTCGTTTTATTCACCGAGGAAAGCAAATGGGCGTTGTGATGCTTTGAGCAGGAAAGAACGAGAACCACATTAAGAGTTTGGAGCCTTAGTCATGACTATTAGCTTGGATCTTCCTAAATACATCTTGAATGCTCAGACTGAAGCGCGAAAACTAGAAGAACAGTAAGAGTGAAGCGTTGGGGGGAATGTGGATGAATAGGCGAAATTTGCCAGAAGCGATGTAGAGACAAAGTTGAAACCAGTGTGCGGATGGAACCCTATGCCTCAATGGCAGGAGTTGGCTACCTTGTTATGGAGATTTACGGACTGTAATCATGCACGAGTCCCACAAATCAAAGTACTCTATACATCCGGGTTCTGACAAAATGTACCAAGATATGAAGAAGCTATATTGGTGGCCCAACATGAAAGCCGACATAGCCACTTATGTTAGCAAGTGTTTGACCTGTGCTAAGGTCAAGGCCGAACATCAAAGGCCATCAGGATTGTTGGTACAACCTAAGATACCTGAATGGAAGTGGGACAACATCACCATGGATTTTGTTACAAAGCTTCCTAAGTCATCGCAAGGCTATGACACCATTTGGGTGATCGTTGACCGACTCACTAAGTCTGCGATCTTCACACCGATGAAAGAGACTGATCCTTTGGATAAACTTGCAAGAATGTACCTGAAGGAGGTGGTCACGAGACATGGAATACCTGTTTCAATCATTTGTGATCGCGACCCGAGATTCGCATCCAATTTCTGGAGGTCACTTCAGAACGCTTTGGGTACTAATTTGGATATGAGTACAGCGTACCATCCACAAACAGACGGGCAAAGCGAGAGGACCATTCAAACTCTCGAGGATATGCTGCGTGCTTGTGCAATCGACTTTGGAAAGGGTTGGGTTAACCATTTGCCATAGTCAATTTTCATGTAACAATTGCTATCACGCTCATAGCATCTAAGGCCGCACCATTTGAAAAAAAGCCTTTATGGTCGAAAGTGTCATTCACCTATTTTGTTGGACGAAAGTTGGAGAGCTCAAATCCTCTGGTTTCAGAATATTCAAGAGCCACTGAGAAAATCATCCCGATCAAGAAAGGATGCAAGCCGCTCGTGATCGACAGAAGAGTTACGTCGATCTAAAGCTCGTAAACCAATGAAATTCCAAGTCGGGAATAAAGTTATGCTTAAAGTTTCACCTTGGAAAGGGGTCGTACGTTTTGGCAAACGGGGGAAGTTAAACCCTAGAGTTATGTGGACTTTCAAAGTGTTAGAAAAGGTTGGAGAGGTTGCCTACAAGCTTGAACTTCCAGAAGAGTTAAGCAGAGTTCATAATACGTTTCATGTATCTAATCTGAAAAAGTGTCATGCCGATGAACCATTAGCCGTTCCGTTGGATGGACTTCATCTTGATGACAAGCTTCATTTTGTTGAGGAAGTGCATTAGAATATAGTGGCCGTGAAGTTAAAAGGTTGAAGCGAAGTAGGTTCCATTAGTCAAAGTTTGATGGAACGCAAGGAGGTCTGATTTCACATGGAAACTGTGAGACCAATCAGAGAGAAATATCCACACCTCTTCACAAGACCACACCGTCGTCGAGTGCTGCAATCGTGAGCCTTGAGGACAAGCCTCGTTTAAGGGGGAAGGTCTATATACTACCCTGTGTTTCTATCATGTCGGACGTCGATAAATCTACTATTTATTTGTGTGTCGTACGCGTTTGCTTGTAATTTATGTATTGAGTAAAAATCGCGTAAGCTAAATAAATTAGCGTTTCAATTATAAGACAGGCATCGATCAATTAACGTTGGCATCAATAACAGTATTAAATATTATTTGAGAAAATAATATATGGTCGTTGTTCATTTTTTTTATCGGTTACGTAAATTACATTGTTTCGCCGATTAAGTTTTTTAAAGCATACCGGAACCACACAAAATATTAATTCTACGCTTCAACAGATCTTTCAATTAAAACACTACTCTTTACATGATATACTTGTATTTAACAAAGTTTACTTCCATTTTATTTCAACTAGCTAGGAAACATAATCCCTAAAAATCATGGGATAACCTCAACTTTTTGGTGACAAAGGGACATGAAAATTTATGAGCTAGTATGTACAAACAAGGGTTAGTAAAGACTTATGGCTAGAATAGTAATCTTGACCACTAGTTCCCCATTTTAGGGATCTTGCCGCCCCCCCTTTGACCATAAACTTTGGTCTTTGTTTTCATTTCTTTACTAGCTTATTCCTTATATAATACTTCCATTTTTCTCATGAGATATCACA